>JABSTQ010007093.1:0-22175 GCA_013358835.2 Ixodes persulcatus | reverse complement strand
AGTTTCTAGAACGGGTTTATTCGGAGAATAGGGTGGTTATAACATAAGAACCGAAACTACAAGACCAGCAGCAATAAAAAGAGGTCTTAGACAGGGTTGCCCATTGTCTCCCCTGCTTTTTATGATATACCTCAGTGAGATGGAAAAAAGGTTAGAACAGTGCAACCTAGGTTTTGACCTGACTTACATGGAGAAAGGACATAAAGTAAATAAAGTATTGCCAGGGTTAATGTATGCAGACGACATTGTACTCGTATCAGAAAGTCGTGAGACAATACAGGAACTGATTAGGATTTGCAGCAGGGAAGGGGACAATTTAGGACTAAAATTTAGTAGGGACAAGTCTGGTATCATAGTTTTCAACGGCGAGAAGGGAAAACCCCTGGAGATACAGGACACATTGATAGATCACGCAGAAAAGTACACATATCTGGGAGTATGGTTAAGTGAAGGAAGACGGTATCTAAAAGACCATGAAGATATTGTAATAGAGAAGGGGAAACGAGATTCGGCTATCATGAAACCTGGCACTATGGAACTATAATAGATATGAAGTCGTTAGGGGTGTATGGAAGGGAGTCATGGTGCCAGGGCTGTCATTTGGGAATGCGGTAATGTGTATGAGGTCAGAAATCCAGGCGGGTTTAGAGATACAGCAAAGGAGTGTGGGTAGGTTGGCATTGGGGGCACATGGAAATACACCAAATGAGGGATTACAGGGGGATATGGGTTGTGCATCTTTCGAGAGCAGAGAAGCGATCAGTAAAGTAAAATTTGAACAAAGACTAGCTGAAATCGAGGATACACGGTGGGCAGCGAAAGTGTTCAAGTATCTATATATGAAAAGTCTAAACACTAAGTGGACAAACCGAACCCTCAAGCTGAGATTTAAATACATTCAACGAGATGGAGCCGATCAGAGTCTATCAGTAGAAAAGGGAGTAAAGGAAACAGAGAGGAAATTGTGGGAAGAGAGAATGCAGGGGAAATCAGCTTTAACAATATACAGGGCACAAAAACAAGAAATAAAGAAGGAACAACTGTATGATAAATCAGTGGGGAGCTTTTTGCTGTTTGAAGCTAGAACGGGGGTGCTAAGAACGAAAACGTACAGGGCTAAATTCCAGGAAGTAGACACTCTGTGCGACGTATGCAACCGCGAAAGGGAAACTATAGAACATGTAATTTTAAGGTGCACGGGGCTTCGTACCACCCTCTTGGGGGGGATATCTACGGATCTGGAGGGGGCACTGGGTTTTCCGGACATAGATGGAAGAATAGATAGGGAAAGAATTGCGGTAACTAAGAGGAGATTGGAAGATTGGTGGAAGAGATCTAGGGAAGGATAAAGAAAATAATACAGATAAAAATAAGCAATAAATTCACTTGAAAAGAGAGGGGGGGGGGGGGTCTGTTATAACAAAATTCATACAAATTAAAAAAAAAAGGGATGACGAAATGTTAGGCTAGGTGGCGCAAGCTGCCGCCCGATACAAAGGGTATAGCCATTACCATCCATCCATCCATCCGGCAGCGCCGCCGGCGTATCCTTGAGAGATTACATTATTACCATCTCCGAGCGTTGTGTTGTCGCGTGCTACACTACCGACTGTTTTAAGAATCTTTCAAACGTTAAATATATAAATGTGCATGCGTGCAAGGTTGTGTCGTTCTAGCATTAGGGAGTTTTAGTAGGTGCCTTTCTCGATGGGTAAAGACAACCCAAAACGGGAGCTAGCAGAACAAAATTGAACGTCCTGATATTAGGGCCAAATATAAGTGAAAGAAAATAAACAAGGAGAGTTTCTTTTTTTTTTTTTTTTACGTTTGCGCGCGCCTTATACACGAACTCAACTCTGTGACGTCACGGCGCGGTGGTGGCGCGTCGGCCGCACTTCCGGTCTGGGGCTGTGGGCAGAAGTCAACATGCCAGACGTGTATTCCTGTGTTGTTTTGAAAGGAACCGGACAAAAACCTGCCTTCTCGTCAAAACGCCGCGACTGGGGCCGTACCAAAAGTTTCGAGAAAGGTTTGAAGGTCAGTTTTCACGCGGTCGGTTCATCCGAGAATCTGGATATGTGCCGTGAAAAGGGAAAAGCAGACGCCGTCGGACAACGATTGCTTGGGCGGGAAGCACTTTGGGTCGAATTCACGGATACTTGTGGTCATCAGATTTGATGTTTTGCGGTGTAACGAGCCTCGGTAATTCCTCTGACGCCGCTCAAGTAGTCAGACATCGCCAGGAAGACATAGAATCTGTGGTGATTGTTGAGTGACCCACGTGCGACGTGGCTGGCACGAGGCACGTGCGGACGGCTCGAAGGGAACGCACGAGATAAAGACGTTTTTCTGCCTGGGAGCCTGGATTGGATGGTCGCTCATTTCACAGCTGTTGTGGGCACCCCAACCTAGGAAACTCGACATGGTGTCAGAAGTGGCCACGTCACGCCAGAACTGAGGACCGATGGCAGAAGCCGCCAGACAGAATCCGTCAGGATTCTTCGCCTCCCTCCAGCAGCCGCCGCCACTGGATTTCAATAATTCGTCGGAGTGGCCTAGCTGGATACAGCACTTCGATGACTACCGCTACGCGTCTGGTATCAACGAGCGAAGTGACGAGGCGCAAGTCCGTACCCTGCTATATTCCATGGGCAAACAGGCAAGAGACATTTTTGCAACGTTTGACCTAGCAGAAGAAGACGCAAAGAAATTTGACATCGTAAAAAAGAAGTTCGATGAATATTTTGTGAAGGAACGCAACGTCGTGTTCGAGAGCGCGTGCTTCCACCGTCGGCAACAAAAGAAGGGCGAGACGGTCGATCAGTTCCTCACGGCGCTGCACGTGCAGGCTGAACGCTGTGACTTCGGCGAAATGAAACAGCGGATGATTCGAGACCGATTCGTGGTTGGTCTTCTCGACGAGAAGCTCTCGGAATCCCTGCAGATGGACGCCAAGCTTACTCTTGCCACTGCAACAGCCAAGGCGAGACTGAAAGAAACAGTGCACGAGGAGCACGAGACGGTTTGTCTCGTGCTCCACTCAAAGACAAACGGGTAGTTCCGGACGAACTAACAGTTGCAGAAATAGACGCATACTCGCAGGGTTGCCTGACAGGGCTAGAAACCGGACAAGACTTTGTCTCCAAAGTGAAAAGAGTATCAAGCCTCTGATCCGGTCTGTAACTCGCTACAGCGTTTATGCGAGAAGGGCTGGCCCGTGAAACCATCAGTTCCTGATTTGCTACGCCCATACTGGCAGGGGAGGGCTTTGATAACCCAAGGTGATGGATTTTTGTTGAAGGGCACGCGGTTAATTGTTCCTCAGGAACTAAGGAAAGAGGTTTTGCTCCGTTTGCATGACGGTCACCAGGGCATAGGCAGGTGTCGAGCTCGGGCTAGAGAATATGTGTGGTAGCCAGGCCTAAGTAAGGAACTTGGTGCGTTGGTACAGAACGGCCGAGTTTGTGCGTAGTATGGCTACCAGAGTGCGGAACCAATGATCCCAACGGTCACCCCCGCCTACCCGTGGCAAAAACTGGGCGTGGATCTGTGTAAGATAAACGACTTAGATTACTTAGTAGTTGTTGATTACTTGTCAAGGTTTCCGGAAGTACCCCTGCTCCCTTCCACTCGTGCCGACGTTGTCATCGAACGACTTAAGAGTATCTTCGCTCGACATGGTGTGCCCGAAATTGTCATTTCGGACAACGGACCCCAATTCGCAAGCTCGGAATTTGAAACATTTGCATCGAAGTACGGGTTTCGTCACGTTACGACTAGTCCAAGGTACCCGCAAGCAAATGGCGAGGTTGAGAGAATGGTGCAAACTGTTAAACGTCTTATCCAAAAATCAACAGATCCCTACCTAGCTCTTTTGGCTTACAGAGCCATACCAGGGTTGACGGGAAGAAGTCCTTCTGCAATCTTGATGGGACGACGTATTCGGACGAGGGTGCCAATGCTCCCCAAGTTACAAGGTCAGGTGCGCCCCGATCTGAAAACAGTAATACGAACGGACCGCCGAAAACGCGAGAAGCAACACAGAGGCTTCAACAAACGACACCGAGCGACAGAGCTACGTACGTTGAAAGTGGGAGATAAAGTTTGGGTAAACGACAGGAAGTCGGAAGCCACAGTGGTAGCGCGAGCTGCCAAACCTCGGTCTTACTTGCTGGAAACAGATTCTGGAAGACAGCTGAGACGAAACAGAAGAGCTTTACACTTTCTTCCTTCTGGTTCCTCCCACCAGAACGGCGGTTCGTACGACTTTCCCGTAGGAGATGAGGAAGACACCGACAGTTCGGACAAAAGTCTAGACGGCAGTACGCGAAGTGACGTTGTTGTAGGACCTGCTTCAGGCGCTGCCAGGGTACCTCAGGCTTATGTGATCAGGTCAGGACGAATTGTGCGCAAGCCGGTCAGGCTGGGTTTTGAAGATTGATGTGGGATTTAAACTCTAACAGAGGTTTTGTAAAATACTTTTCACCATATACGTTTGTTGTCCGAGTTGTTGTTCGACAGCTAATGTGCTATTTAAACTTCACCAGATGCTCAGTACATATTGTAAATTACTCTGTGATGTGTTTAAACTTGGCCAGATGTTTTGTATAAATTTTAAATTTGTGATGTGTTTAAACTTGACTAGAGGTTTTTTATATGTTGTAAATTACCCTGCTTTGAAAAAAAAGGGAGATGTGGTGATTGTTGAGTGACCCACGTGCGACGTGGCTGGCACGAGGCACGTGCGGACGGCTCGAAGGGAACGCACGAGATAAAGACGTTTTTCTGCCTGGGAGCCTGGACTGGATGGTCGCTCATTTCACAGCTGTTGTGGGCACCCCAACCTAGGAAACTCGACAGAATCAACAATTCGAACGCGAAAAAGGGCAGGGGGACCCACACCGACAACATCGCATTCCAATGGTTTGTTTATAAAATTATGGGCGACGGCGAGCTTCTTGCCCACACCCCCATCGCGCATGCGCGGCGCCGGTGGCGTCCGCTAGGGGCGCTCCGGTTTGTTTGTAAACATGAGTTGGTGTATAGGGGCCCTGCAGTCATAATTAAGTGTCTACCTTTTTTGCGGTTTCCACGTCTCTTGGGGTTCGGGAAAGTCAGCGGGCATGGAGAGAGTAACTAAATATAAAAGCGTCATATTTTAACCGGACGACGCGGAAACCTGCTTCACCTACGGGGGTGACCCGAGGTGCTGAAAGCGCGCGATATGTGAGGTCTTTGGTCCTGGGCTTACTACTGGTCAAAGCCGCTAAAAGCATCTTTTTAGTCGAAATGCAAAATATAAGTGGCGCGAACCGTTTCAATTATTTATAAAAGTAGTTTTTGTTCGCTATTTTAGATCATAAAAGAAACAAATTCAGTTTAGAAAGTACGGAAATGAGAAATGACCCGTCGACATGCCTGCCACCAAGAGGTGGAAAAGGCGGCGCATATTAGAAAGGTGTAGTGGGATCAGGCACCAACGAGCCGTGAGGGTAGAAAGGCCTCGTATGTACGCGGCGGCGCTGCGGTAGTATGGACTGGACGGAATGGAGAATCCGACCGGTTGCGAGCGTTCCCAAAACCTTCGGCGATAAGCTTTGACTTGCAGTTTGGCCTTTTGGCGGTATGGCAGCGCGAAGTGGCTCCCGTTCTGAACTGATCTTTACCCCGTGTTTGCTGTTGTTTGCGCCAATGAAGTGTCATGCCGAATTAGTGTTTACTCGCGCAGCAAATGCAATGCGAGCCGCCCTGGCTACCCGCTTCATACAGCCTCTCCAGAACATGTTTTAGTGGCGCCCTCTCGAGCCGTCGACACAGAGTGCGACAACCGTGAGCGCTCGCTGAGCTCACTACCACTCCTCTAGTTCACGGCCACTCAAGCGGCCAAAGACGTCATGAAGGAGGTTATTTTTTGCTTGTTTTTGTAATTTTAATTTGGCTATAACTTTTAAAATAAAGCGAGATTCGAGAAAAGTATTTTTGTAAGTTACTACGTTCAGTGCGCTCAGGTTCGGTGCAAATTAAAAACCAGTAAAAAAAGTCCTTGCAGGGCCCCCTTTAGGGGGAACAAAATATTCCACTAGGTTTTGAAAAAAAAAATTGTTTCTACGCGTTTTTGAAGCCGCGAAAGCGAACTAATGTCAATATCGTATCACGTGCTTCTCAAACGCTACGCCAGCACCTCCTAGACAGCAAAGCCTGCGCGTTACGTCACATGACGTCACGTCCGGGAGGCCGGCACGGGCGCTGATCGGATGCGAGTCCCGCGTCAGCGTTCGCGTGGGGCTCGTTTCCAATCATAGTCCCACACGAACGCTGACGCGGCACTCGCATCCAATCAGCACCCGCGTCGGCCTCCCGGACGTGACGTCATATGACGTAACACGCAGGCTATAAAGCTGCCTAGGAGGTGCTGGCTACGCTCGCGTCCTGGGTATCGCCGACATAGCCATGCCCCCGTGACAGGCACACGGCTCTTGCGGGCACTGCTTTTTTAGAATAAAAAAAAGTTTTTTTTAACAGTCTGGTCGGGACATGCGTGTCAAAAAATAAATTTTACGCGAAAAAAAATTAAAGCAATATATTGACGGCGAGAGATTTATTTGAAATTCTGCGCGCGAAGTTTATGACGTCACGGGTTATTCCGGAATGACCATATCGGTCGTGAAGGCGAAGCCGATCCACCTGTCCTTCACGCGCCCGAAATACCGAGAGAGAAAACAATTAGTGTAAAGGTGACTGCATGCCGATTAAATCGCGTCTCGTGCAGTCAATATTGCTCTAATTTTTTTTTCTCGCTTAAAATTAATTCTTTGACACGCGTGTCCCAACCAGACTGTTTAAAAAAAATATATTTTTTTTTCTTTTCAGGAGCTCATGTCGCAGGAAGGCCGACATCGGGGGCGTGCGCTAAAACTCAGGATTGGTCGATAGGGTCATGACGTCACAATCACATGACTTCGCGCGAGAATTTCCAATAACCCACAAAGCTCACATGACACGTGACGTCACGCGTGCAATGAAAGTGATGAAAAAACATGACATGCATTGCGAATTAAAGGTCGCCGCTTGTCGCAAGTGATTTCACTAGTAAGTCTTTATAAATGGTTTCACTTAAAAAAAGTTATATAGGGGCACTACTGCTTGACAATGTTCGCATAGAATTATTTCGCGGCCCAAGATGCTTCGCAACGCTCGTTGTGCCCTTAGACCTTGGCGAATTAGCTCGTAAAAGAAGGGTTTATGACACCCCTTTTTCACGGACGCTTCCAGGGCGTTCTGAAAGAATTGCATTGAAGACAAGTTATTTAAAGTTCTACTCTAATCGTACGTATTGGCATATGCTGGTGTTTTATTCTTAAATGAGTTCGTTTTGGAGGCCTTCGAAATGCCTGCGACACATGGGAGGCTTTAATAATTTACTTACCGTAGGTTCTTATACCTCTCTCTCTCACGGCCATGTCAAATTACATTTATATTGACGTTTTAAATTGCATATGATTATTTTGTGCAAACATCCGTTGTTCTTTTATACAGCGCAAAAGAAGGTTCATAACGCGGAAAAAGTAGCGCTCAGCGACACATAGGACGTAAATTTGCTTCGTTACCTTTGGTGCAACTGCGTCATGAGGGGACCGGTCATACAATATATCTTTTCATTGCGCAATTCTGCAAACGTGGCGGAGCGTTCGACCGTCCTTATGGAAAATTTGCTCGTCACACTCATCACATTCAGCTGTTTTGTTTTTCCTCGAGTACATGAAGCGAGAGTAGGTGCCAAGTCGCTTTTTCTGTCATGCGATTTTGTACGTCCGTTTGCACTCTCTTGAGGGAACTGAAGGAACGTTCTCCTGTAGCTGCCAACGCAGGCGCTGTCAATAACAGTTCAGCTGGGGTCACGACCTGACCGAGAAGGTCCCGCACTGTGGGAGAGCTTCCTTGTGGGGTATTTGCCACGTCTTCAACTCTAGGTATCTGCACAGCTGAGATGGTCTGAAGGAGTATGAGGTGCGTTCCAAGTTGCTCCTAGTCCAGGACGAAGGCGTGAACACCATGCTGATCTCTTAAATCGTGTCCAGTGAAATTGTGGCCAGATCCAACCCTGATCAGTATGTTTTCAAGCATTAAAAGACGGTTCATGCCGGGGTGATAAAATCTTCGCTTGATTTCTTGCGTCACACAGTTAATTACTGCTAAGAATCCTTTATTGTCTCTCCTTCGGATCAAGCCTCGCTATGCCGCGTACTTCTTTCCGGGTTTTTTTAGAGCCGTCGTCTCTTCGGAGTTCTGTTGGCGTCAAAGCAAGCATTTTGGCAGCCTGTCTTACACAAGTGGCACTGTAGTTTGGCCTTTGCGGCGTCTAAGCGAGTTTTTCGCACAGCTCAAAAATCGCTATTTCCATGTGCAGTCTAAACAGCGTCTCTATCTCTCCCAAAATCTTCTCATAGCCTCTCGTGGCTGCTTTTTTGTAGTCTCGAACTTATCGTGGGGTTTGAAGGATTTCCCGATGTGTCGCTCGAACTTGTTGATAATTCTCTACCAGTTGTTCGTGTTCCCGAAAAAAAGTAACCGATTTCTATTACTTTATTGAAAAATGTAACTGATTACAGTAATAATTACTGTATTAAAAAGTAATTAAAATTACTAAAGTAATTTATTATTTTAGCGTTATTTTTCTAATTTTTATTACGAAATAAAAATGCATATATAGGGTGGTCCAAGTCACCAGGCTCGATCTAAAATGGACCGTAAAAATCGACACCTGCATGTAGCAATCTAAACCTTTCGTCAAAGGTGTATTTCACAGGTCGGTTGTTTCTTGTAAAATTACAAAGCGTAGTTCTCTTTCTGTAAAAAATAAGGCCAAGAAATTTGCCAGGGTCTACGGCGGGCAGCGACGCAGATGACAGAAGTTCAGTAGCGGGGTGTGTTTGGCGTTCGTAGTGATAGATGGCGCTACCTCCTTATCGCGACGGCTCGCGACCAGCGTGGTTTATTAAAATGAATATAATCCTTTTGAAATTTACCTTCGGTTAAAAAATAAATGCGAACAATAAAAACAAAACTTCAAGAAAAAAACGCGTCTGCATAACGGCGGCGTTTTTGCTGCCAACGGATTTCGTCTGCGTGTCGTCTGCTTTCTCTCGCTGGTCGGCTGCACCTTCGGACGCTGCTCCCAACGCCATCTATCAATAAGAACGCCAAACACCCCGCTACTGAACCCCTGTCGTCTGCGTCGCTGCCCGCTGTAGACCCTGGCAAGTTTCTTGGCCTTATTGTTTAGAGAAAGAGAACTACGCTTTGTAATTTTACAAGAGAAAACCGACCCGTGAAATACACCTTTGACAAAAAGTTTCGGTTGCTACGTGCAGGCGTCGATTTTTACGGTTCATTTTAGATCGAGCCTGGTGACTTGGACCACCCTATATACGTTCAAAGTGGTTCTATTTTGTTTCCTTTTGTCATTCACACCTTGTTAAGCTTCAATGGGAGTTGTTGTTTGAAGTTCTCGTCAGTCATTTTCCCAAGTTCTCTGGTGAAGATATCTGCCGCGACGCTATAGAACCTCTTGACGGATGCGCTTGAGGGAAGAGTGGTGTTGCAGCACACAAACACCTTGCGTACCAGCTCGTGGTTGCGCAGTATTTCGACGAACGCTTCAGAGTCCCCTAGAAAGCGAAGCGCTTTTGAGACCGCCTGTTGGAAGCGTTTCAGGGGTAAACAAAATGTTGAACGCTGGTGAAACATAGACGTGTGACGCATGAAAAGGCAGAGCGATTCGTTACGTAAAAAAAAACAAAAACTAAACTCAATGTTTTAGCTCTTAAGGAAACATAATTGATTAGTTGTATTTGATTACAGAGAAAAAGCAATTGAATTAAAGTGAACGTTACCACAGAAACAAAGTAATTGAAGCGTTAAAAAGTTTAAAGTGTAATACCTATTATCAGTTACCTGTAACTCGCTATGTACGATTCGAGGAACCTTCGCACAACTTTTAACGCCCACCGCGCCGGGCACATAGGAAGCAAGTGGTCGGTGTCGGACCATATTCAGCATTTTCCACCACGAGAGAGAGAGAGAGAGAGAGAGAGAGAGAGAACAATGTTGCGATAAATACCCTTCTGTTTCTGGAAGTACGAGTTTGAGACGTCCTTCCCTACTGATCCGTGCGTTTAGAAGGAACGAAGGAACGAAGGAACGCCGCCGGTTCCATCTTGCATTGGTGGAACTGGAACGGGAACTCGTTAGGAAATCTAAAAAAGTATAAAAACAATAACTTTACGAAGAGCAGGGATCTTGTTAACTTTTTGTTACTTATTTTAGGATTTATTTTGTAGGTACTCGCTTGGAAACAGCTTGGGCGCATGCGAGCTGGCGGACATTGATTATTTCTTTGAGTGTCCGATACTGCGGCACAAAAAAGAAATCGTTTAGTCAAAGGGAAACGCACAGAGAGAGGAACGTCTCCAGTTCAGCTAATTTCTTTGCTTCCACGAATTCCCACACACCCAGAAATCTAAGGCTGACTACAGCCATCCCTTAACTTCCACAAAGAGACCTACAGTTACAACAAGAGCAGGTTACCAGACATTGGACGCACCCTTGTAGATCAAAGTACACTTTTCATATTTCTCATTCGTATGCAACTAAACGGTCCTTTTTGTCAATTATGCAGGTCTGAGGCTACAGGAACATGAGAAAGCCAGTCCAGCACTCAAAGTGGAGGTAAGGTAGCATGCAATGTATTGCGATGTCTCCTCGTCATTATGTTAGTGGGCTTATAGTCACGTTTTCAGGTGTCTTTAACAAGTGCTATCATATGTGATGAAACTTGAACTCTTCTGATGAATTATAGGAGTAACTCCACCATGCAGCCAGGCACCTGGATGCACCGCAGGTACAACCAAGCCAACTAATGACCAAGACCCTGTGGTGACTATTGCCTGTCGTGACTTTCTTTCCGGTCTTTCAGACTAATGAGCATAGGCTGTAGCTTATTGCAAAAGCTATTTCTTTTTTGTTTTCTTGGGTTCCTCTATACAGTGCTTTCACCTTGTGGCACTTCCTTTGGCTTTGCAGCTGTCAACAGGACCACCTTCTCCCCCCCCTCCCCCCAATTGCTGCTTTTTTGGACGACCCTTATCTCTTAAATACTGAGCGCACTGGCTAACCACCTAAATAAGGGGTCGGCCCCTGGCACAGTGTAAAACCTCTGTCCATGTGCAGTCGCTGGGCCGAACAGAAGATTTTTTGGTTCGTGTTTTTGTAGAAGGAAAGCCATCATAGCTTTCCGATTTTGGTTCGGTCTGATATTACTGGTTGATGTTTCACTTCGAACTCGAACCTGGGAATCTCGCAGATGAAAAAGCTTTAGAGCTTTATCTTAACTATTTCGACAGCGCAGTATACTTCATTTCAGCATAACTTTGAAAATGGTAAGAGCTGCATCCCTCGTGAGGCAATAAGAGCAACAGAGCAAGGTATGGGACAGCCCCCCGCAAGAGGATTGCAACCTCGGACATTATGCTGTCGCATGCCTCGCTCTGACAGTCATTGGCTGGCCGGGCCATGAATTTAACTGTTTAGCAAAGTTATGTTAAAACCGATTGTAGTGAGTCTAATCCCCCAATTTTCTTGTTGCAAAGACACCGCTAACAAAAACTCTTCACACTTGGAGTATTACGTGATTTGAGGAAGGAGGATTCGAACAACATCTGTATCTTTCAGAAATAGGATCAGACAGACTTCTGGCAAGTTCAAGATATTTATCCAGTGGGGCTTGCTCATCTCTAAGTGGATTATGAGTTGGAGGACTTGTTCGCAATGTTTTTTTGATGATGGGTAAGAGGACTCGTTCAGTTAATTTTCACATTGGCTTCCTATGTTGGGGTTTTCAAATCTAAGGAGTACACTGATGCTCGCTGTGTAAACTGATGTTTTCGAGGATGAAGCACACATAGTCACACATGCTTTTGCAACTGACAATGACGGATAAAGAGCTCTACACCTCTGCGTGACTTTTAATCAGTACATTAAACTTGCATGTTTGCATCTTGGCGAGCAATATTGATATATAAAATGTGTAATGAGAAGGGGCTCAAGTGTTCTGTAGGCCAAGTTTCAGAAATCAGCGCAGTGCTAAACTATTTAGGCTTAAATAGCCTTTTATTCATAATTGCAGATACTTTTAAGCATGTGTCAGGATACTCCCACAGACACACACACACACACCTGTTTCCCGTCTGACCCAACCCCACATTCACTTCGCGTCTCCTCGGCCAGCTGTTTCAAAGGGTTGCTGAGCCCTGATCAAGACTGCTTGGCTTATATTGACAGTGGCAAATGCATTTCCAGGACCCACCATCACCCTTCCAGGTCTCGGCTGCTTTCTTGGCTGCACAGCGTGGAGCAGAGAGTACGCATCCACCAAAGCCAACCCCTGCGGATGTGGAGGAAGTGACCGAGCCCCCTGCTGCGGCCTGACATGTGCCTCTGCCTACTGGTGTTCGGCCAGTAAAGCGAAAGAGGTCCATGGATGGTGGAAACACACCAGTACAGCAGGTCTTGAGAGCATCCGCTGCTAACCTGAGGTTTTCAGACTGCCCTCCAGATCCTTATCTGGCCGAGGCACTGTGCTATTTATAGATTCGTGCGCTGCAGTGCGATAGGGATCTTCCTTGATCACAGCTGTATCGGGCCTGAGTGTTTGCCTTAAAATGCATGTGCTCATGTTCCCTGACAATGTCTAGGAACTTCAGTTGCAGCCGTTTCTTGATAGCAGCATGGGTTTATTCAGCTTTGGTTACTCTTGGGAGTTACCGAGTAAGAGAACTGGGCACTTTGTCGACTGCTCAGTTCCGTATTTTGTGTCTAATGCTTGCTTTTCTTTGTTTCTTTTTGTGTGTATATTGCAGCATTTTGGTGTTCAAGTTGCTGCCAAGGTGCTGGGTAGACCGGGAGGCCAAGGGCTGCAGACTACTGCTGAACCGCCTGCTGGCGAGAAACGTGCGGCAGATGGCTGATGTCGTCCTTATCAACCCGCATGTAAGTTGTGCATTTTATCCGAAATCCAGTAGAATTGGGTAGGGTCCACTCATCTTTTTGTGGTGTCTGCAGTCTAAATACCGTAGATATTATTCTTGTGATGAAGTGTCATGTATTGTGGCACATCGATGGGCCTATTCATAAGGATTGATTTCCACACAAGAAAGTGGATGCAAGAATGTGCAAGAGTGTGAGCTCCTTTTACAGGAAGCATTCCAAATGCCACAAATTCCGAATTATCGCAATGCTGAAATTATTCTACGTTAGGCGTACCCCAACTGGGGTACGCATGATATAGGAATGCAGAGACAAGAAGTCACAATGCCGAAACGCAGGGAACCGTAGTGTCTCGATTTATAACATAACATATCTGCAAAGGATAAAAAGAAAATCTGGAACAGTCACAGATACTACTAATCAGGGCACGGCCAACACGGCGGCGTGTTTTTAGAGCGCAGCTCTTAGGCGCCCGTTTCCGGCTTGAGCGGCGTCGGCGTCGGCGTCGGCGTCGGCGTCGACGTAACCGCGCGGTGCATTATGGGACATTTTCCATAATGCACCGCGCGACTCCCCCCCCCTCCGGGGTCACGTGACCCCCCCCACCCCCTCCGGAGTCACGTGACCCCCCCCCCTCCGAGGACATTGAAGAATGAGGGGAGGAGGAGGAGGAGGAGGGGTATACCCTCCCCTGAGTACCCTTCTCTCCTCCTCAAGAGCTGCGCTCCAATTCGGCGTTACAGGGAGTTGTAAACGGCTTTCATTTTTTTTATAAAATAGTAGTTGTCCTCTCACCATCGCAGCAGATCGGAAACTTCTTGCGGGAAGAGTGGTTCCAAGGACACATAGGCATCTCATACTTCTTTGGTGGGCAAGAACGAGAGGGGTGCAAGCTGCGTCACCTTGATGGCGAAGCCATCTACATAATTTTTGTAAAGCACTACCAGGTCTAAGTGCCGCACTCCTCCATACTGATTGGCACAAGTGGAACAGGAACTGTGCACATTCGACAACGGGAGCAACGATTGAATACAGTTTGATTGCTGCCAATTTGGAAATCTGTACTTATGGTTTTCAGATTTAGTGCAAGTCCAAGATTTGCAGAAAAGTTCAGTACTTCTTCGAAGAGCGCCTCGCACGCCATCTGCGTTCGTCGAGTCACGAGGCAGTAAACAAAAGGGAACACATGGCCATGAAGGTTACCGTGAATTGTGTATAACTGTCTGAAGGGCAGCAACACAGTTTTAAATGTTCCATCCATGAGCCACATCGGAGTGTCATTTAATTTCCTCAAGTGTCTGTTGGTGAAAAAAATTAACAAGAGTTGAGCTCCGCCTGCGCTAATCGCCCCGCAGAAACTCCCAACCATCTAAAGTTGTTCTTAACTCGCCCTCGATTATGAGTACATGTACAGTGTACGGCTTGTGTGGGCAGTCTGCTTTCCTGTTCGTATGCAGTGACGCGTATATACCAAGCTTGCGATGTAAAAGAAATGTGGCAACAGTCAGTATTGTTCGCTTCTAAATGGTAGCCTCTTTCCAGGCTACCGGAGAGGAGCGATGTCTCCTGTTGCCCTGTCGACCTAATGGTATAGCAAAAATGCTATACCATTAGGGTAAGTCCTAATGGTATAGTGGAGAATTAGCTGTTTTATGTTTGTTCTGTTTCAGATAGGATTATACATACTTGATCGAAAAAGGGTATTTACACCTTACCAACTTTGCATATTTCTAATGGGAGGATTGTTCATGTTTGTTTCATGCAGCCCCTCTTCCTGAATCGAGAAAAGGCCCCAAAGAGGGAATACTTTGCGGCAGATGGGTATCACGTCCGCCGTATCTTCGGGGTCCACAAGATGAGCAAGCTCATCAAGCTCCAGGTCAGGAAGAAGCTTGGAGCACAGTGAATTGGTGTCAGACACTGCCTGGAGCTACCACAGATCCACTCGTGCAGCCACTGCAGGACAAGAGGCCACAACTTCCTGAACTTCATCCGCCACCAACAACCATGCTAAGCTGTGCCAAACTGCATTTAGCTCCGAAAACAAAAACACAGGGTCTCTTATGTTATCCCCAAGACGACTTGAAGGCGAAAGCCCAAGCACCGATGCACTAAAGACAGACACATGATTTACGGATGCGGCGGTACCCCTCCACCCGTGGCGATACCCCTCCGCCACGGGCGGAGGGGTACTGCGTTGAACTACTGAACGAAAGGTTGCCGGTCCGATGCCAGCCGAGGGACGTGGGCTAAAAGTCTTTTTGGAGGAATATTAATATTGGCAGATGTCACGTAAACGCTTTGGTACCTTTCGTACCGTCGGCGTGTTTTTTCTCAAGGACCGAACGATGAGACATATAAGGTTTTCGCCTTAATAATTGCACATAGTGTATTTCGGATTCCAGAAAGCCACAACGTTTATGCAGTCTTCGAGATTAGATTGTTTACTTGGTGTACACCATGCTAGGCCACTTGTGGTTTCTTTTGTATGCTTGTCTAAACAAATGATTTGATGCAGTATTGAAACCGTAGTCAGCACCATGAATTCATTGAGTACATTAGTAATGACAAAGTGTGCCTACTGGTTAAAGAAGGATTCGGTGTTTTCAGACAAATTCGAAAAAAAAAAAGACTAGCCGGTAAAGATCCGTCAGATCGTATTTCTTCAATAAGCTCAGACTGTGAAGGTTATACATGGACAAAAAATAAAACCACTGGGTGACATTTTTTTTTCGGAAGACAACTCAATACAGGCTCTGACTTCTCAAGAAAAGATCTCGCTTCCCTTTTAAAATATCGACCAGTTAAAGAAAAGGGGAATTATTTGGCTAATTTCTGCTAAGGACAAATCGTGGATCTATTTCTGGGACAGTTAAAAAGCTAAGTAAGCCAAGACCTGAATTTTCCAAAAACTACCAAACTCTGAAGACATGAAACCCTACTTATAAAGGAACACATTTTGCTTTTGAGTGACGTCCCACACCCTCTCTTCTCTTCCTGCAGCCAGCAAGCCATCGACTGCCCGCCAACGATGCGATTCTTGCGGGGCCGGACCTACCCGATAGAGTGACTGGGGAAGGTGTGTAACAATATTAGCATAGAGGATGTGATACACAAAGACTGCTGGACAGTACATGGCAGCCCCGTTGCTGCACATTGGTCTGCAAGCCTTGTGTCGCACGTCCTCTATGATGGCAATGTTACTTATCACTCATAGTCAACCACTCTGACAGCACTGGCAAAACCATCTCAAACAGCCTTTTTAAAGGCCAACCATATCCGTTTTCGAGATGCCTACTCGTGGAAGCTGCCTCCCGTGTCTCGGAAACTTTATGGTTGAAACCATTAAAGAAAAGTGTCCAAATTACCTGGATTATGCCAAGATATACATAACATCACTTTTACTGTGCACTACCTTTGCAGAACAATCTGCGTAGTGGTGGAACCGCAGAAATTATAACATCTTTTATATGGGGAGGCTACAAACTTTTTAGGAGCCTTTAAGTTAAGACACAAAACACAGAAGTTGGAGAAGAGCAAACTTTAACATTTATTACCTTGAAAGCGCGATGTTTCAACCCAATATGTCATTGAAATATAAAATGTGCCTACAATTTAAACGTAGCAACACACTTCACTCATTTTAATCACGCATCAACCTATTTTATACCGAATAGAGCAGCATGTATGTCGGCTGCCCCGGGACAAGTTTGTGTGCACTCTGCAGTCTTTCTAGCCTCCAAGAGATGCTGGCACTTCCATCATTACATGAACCCAAACGCCAAGGCAAAGTAAACATACCAGAAAGTAATTGTATGAAAGTGTCTTTATTCCGTGCTGGTCTTGGGGAATGGGGAGGGGGGGGGGGGACACGAAGTTTTCTTTCACAAGCGGGATCACAATGACGTCGCAGCAAGACTTGTAGCAGAACCTGCATGCCTGTTGGTTTGCGGGTGCAAACACCAAGTCTACCAAAATGGAGTTCCGGTTCATTTGTTGTGCAGCAAACATTTCTCGCACTGCTAACTTTTAGTCAAGACAACAAACTCTTGGCCACAGCGTGTACACCCATGATAATCGATAAAGATGGATTTCTATTGTGATAAACAGCTCCTATCCACCAATCGGCAGACGCATTCTCTAGCAGTCAGGCTCTGCCAAGAGCCCCAGGCCCGTACCTGCAAAATACACACAAAACGAAACAAAGAAAAGCAAGCATTAGACACACAATACGGAACTGAGCAGTTGACAGAGTGCTCAGTTCTCTTACTTGTTTACTCGCAAGACTAACCCAAGCTGACTAAACCCATGCTGCTACCAAGAAACGGCTGCAACTGAAGTGCCTAGACATTGTCAGGGAACATGAGCGCATGCATTTTAAGGCAAACACTCAGGCCCAATACAGCTGTGATCAAGTAAGATCCCTGTTGCACTGCAGCACACGAATCTCCGAATAGCAGAGTGCCTCAGCGAGATAAGGAATGAACACAAAGAAAGAAAAAAAAACTGATCTGAAACTGTCAACACGACACTCACAAGGAAGCTCGCAATGCCTTTACACACGTGCAGAACAAACATCATACCTAACTTACCTGTAAGCACCCTCAGACCCACAACCAAGACATGCGGTTAGAAAAGCAAGCGTGCCATGTGGCTCAAGACAGCTGTGAGCGAAGAACACCCCTAACGCTTTCAGCAACGAGCCAAACCAACAAGCACAGTGCCTCGGCCAGCTGGTGTTATGCAGTGAAAAGAGAACATATTGGGCAGCAAGCAACGAATGCTGCATACAGTGCATGCACGAAAGTTATCATGCAGTGAAAGTCTGACAATTGGAACATGCGCTCCAAGCAAACACCTGTTAGTAAGAAAGGAGGGGACAGAATAGTTAGCACAGCGTGGACCTCCTCAAACTGTCGGGGTGGGATCCGGAACCCACACTGGTGTCGCTGCAGAAAGTATTTGCACATCACTTGGGGTTCACATGGAACATACTTGCAACCCTGGCTGGCTTCGGAAGTGTTAGTTAAATATTAGCCACTCCGGCTTCGCAAGTGTTAGCTAAAGGGTATTTGACAGAGCACGTGGATATATCTTTCCGTGTACTGCAAGGACCATACGCTCCATACACAGTTTTATTGCATCTGAGGATGCTATATGCAGTTAACGGGCAAGATGGCATGCCTATGACCTATGACAAAGCTTGGCTTCTGAATAAAGATCCTTAAAATTTGTGATTTAGGTGGAATACGGAAGAACCCTTTACCGTACGTAGGAATGCGCATAGCCTTTCTCCTGCAGAGATAGTGTTGTCGGCGCTCGTAGTCTCCTTGGTCAGCAGTGGAGCAACGAGAGACAGGAGATGCTCAAACCTTGAAAATACACAAACACAACTGGCTACATGCACTATTGAACAGATGGGACTCGGGAAAACATCTATGCACACACATGAACTGTTGACGTACAGCACTAGAAAAAAGTGCAAAATAAAAAAAAAAACGCAGAGAAGCTTGTAAAGTATGACAAAGTTAATCTTTAAAAAAACAAAAAATAGGCCAAACTGTAATTTAAAACAGAACCAAAATTGCATGACCGATTCTTACAGATCGTTATATGCACGGAAAAGGCTCGCACCTGCACAAATACTATAAAGGACTATTTGCAATAGCTCGATATTTGACGAATTTCTCAAAGCGACCCGCTCAATCGGGCAAAAGCTTCTGGGACCAATTCACGAAAATTCAGTCGTTTGCATTAGATGTAACAAAATTACTGGTCCCTGATTGTGATTATTCACCTGTACAAAGCATGCCAGACAGCTAGTGTAGCGAATATACCTGCGGTGTTCACGTGCAAGCAGCCTTTAAACCCACGTGATAGTACATGTTAGTACACACCGCCAAAGGCAAAGACAGCGCTTGTTCTTGTCTCGCACGTGAGAGCGGGGTCAGGGGGAAGCAAAGTACCTTCATGTAGTCAGCCGAGCTTTTAGACGTATACACCTTGTGAATTTGCCGTTTCGCGAAAGTACAGTGTCTTATTTCACTGAGATGGTGCACGCTTCGCGTTAATATTTATGCGGTGGTACATATGATGAACAATATACTAAACATACCAAATAAAAGCTAGCACAACTTACCTGGTTCTTGACATACGGACTCGAAGAGGTCCCGGCCGGTGGGGTCCTGGTAAATCTGTCGCACAGTGGTGGCGTACTCGCCGTGCGTCTTTCTAGACCTCAGCAGCGTGCGGATGGCCCTTTGCTTCTTCTTGATACTCAAGTACTGCTCACATGCAGCCACGAAAGCAGTCAGCCGAGTCATGTTGACGGTTCTTGCATTGCTGACGTACCTTACCACAAAAAGGTTCATTAGTTCAGCAATCCCAGCTTCGTGCGTGGGATCCACACGAGATGCCATCACGAAAGCAAAGGAATGAATACGGCGCCGACGGCGCTACCAGCGTAACGATCCCAAGATTAATTTTCATTGGACACTAGCTCGGGACCAAAGCTGCTTTTCGATTGGTCGTCACTTCACCGCCAGCGTGTGCTCGTGCCTGCGTGTGCGCGTGCGCGCTCGCCCGAAGCTGCACCGTCCAAACCAAAGCGCACGGTTCTGACTCAGAAAGCGCGCCGGAAAACAGCAAAAACGTCACGAATACGTCACATCCGCAAGCCGCACGGACTACAGCCGCAAAAAGACGCGTTGGTTTGGATCGCGCTTTATGTGGGTGGCTAATGTTTGCGATAAGTCGGCTAATTAATTAAAATTCACTAATTAACTTTTTAAATAGTGAAAATAGACACATGGTTCCAATTAGAAACTTGCTGAGCGTCGTCCAAAACCCCTAAATTAGTAGTTTTTATAAAGACTTTAAGCGCTTGAGAAGCGCAGTAGTGCGCTTCTTCGTCACATTACCCCCTCCTTTAAAGAGGACGACCCGGCCGATGAATGAAGGAAGCACGAGAGTAAGCTGAAAACACACCACCACACACACACACACACAGAAGACAAGGCCGAAGACACATGGTATACGTATGACTGCTGCCGGCCGCATAAAATGAAAATTTTCTTGAACCTGCAGCCTCTCTTCACAGCATTGCCGATCTCGGTGCCAGCCACATGTAGCCCACGACGTCAGGATCCGGGCTGGGGAATTCATTTTACTGCTATCCCCACAGACGGGGCTTGGGACAGGGCAGGGGACCATAAACTCGCCTCTGCATATCGATTTCGTCCATCGTTCATCTTGTTCACTGCGCTCTTCATAAAACCCTCGTAGCTCACATTGGCTGAACTTCTGTCTCACTCACTCCGGCATTTTCGGCAGTTCGCCGGACGGGGGCTGTGCGGCAAGGCTATGGTCTGGAGGTCGATCGGATGCGGCGGAAGACTGCTGCAACCGAGGTCCGGAGCGATGATGACGAAGAACAAAAAATGATGTACCCCGCACCTCCACCAAATGTTACGAAGATGTGCGGCCGGCAGCGGATGAGGATGACGCGTCCACTCAATGAGATAGAAAGGATCTTTATGGAAGCCGGGTCGTGCGCGCAAGCTTGGCGCGTAATGGTCAGGTACGCTACTGCCCCTATGTCGCCGTCTTCTTTGTAACAATCTATATTGTAAGGTATGGGTTTGGCCGACAAGACTCGGCGGGCCGTTGTCATGCATAGCCGAGCCACCGAGTTGAGGAGAAAGAAGAAGTAACTCGAGGGTGGTTGGTTCTGGCGGTTTGGAATGAGCGGCCACGATTTACGGGTGTCTTAGAGCAAGTGTTTAAGAGACGTTGGAACCTGACAAGTGGGGGCTCGTCCGGGATCTTAAGACGTCTCATCGACCGCGTTTCCTGCCGCCGGACTTTCTCCGTACGATGATGCAGCAATCGGATAGTTCAGCGCTCCATCGGGAACAGATCGCCGCCCACATTCGCGAGCTCTTGATTGCCGCGCCCATCGAACTTGCAGAAGGTGAGCTCAACCCTGAGCTGCCTCAGCCCTTGCAGCCTTTGTTGCCTCAGCCCTTGTTGCCTTAGCCCTTGTCGCCTCAGCCCTTGTTACCCTCTCCGTTGGTAACGCCAGCCGTCACTGCGACCAACGAAGCGCCCGATCTAAATCCCACGCATGCCCTGTAGATCTCCGCCCAGCTTCCCAGGTTCTCTGGCTTTGGAGATCTACAGTCACCAGAAGAATTCATAGAGAAGCTCGAGAGTTACTGCCTAATACACGGTGTCAAGCCAGAGGATCGCATCAGCCGTGTCGTTCCCGCAGTTCTCGACGGAAGTGCGAAGCTGTGGTTTCGCTTCGCGAGGGAGTTACGAGCTGGGGAAAGCTTCGTCACCGCGTTCCATAGCCAGGTTTGCGCCGGTGGACAGAAGAAGCGACTGAAAGGGGAACTGCGGAAACGAACTCAACACCCCGAGGAAAACCTGAAGCAGTTCATATATGTCATCAGCAGTTACTACGACAGGATCGGCGAGCCTGTGACAGATGCGCAGAAGGTGGAGAGGGTACTTCCGACAGATGCACCCCGCAGTTCCGGGATCTCGTTGAAGGAAGGACCTTCGCCACGCTCAAGGAACTCGCCGACGCTGCCGATGGATTAATGGAGCGCGTGTGGCGACGTCCTCCAATACGTACCCCCCCCCCCCCCCCCCCAACCCTTCAAACCAAGTGGCCCGGGACTTGGTGTTCCAAAGTCGAACGGCGACGCCAGTGACTCGTCCAGTTCCGGTGACGAATCAAAGTATAGCAGCCTGGACCACGCCCACCCTCGCTGCTCCAAACGCGTACCCCTGGTGCCTGCATCCGGCGGCCCTGCAACCTTCGTACTACAGGGACCAACTCGGTGCTGTCGCGGCGCACATGCGTAGCACCGTTCCACATGGGTTTCGGCAGTTTCGGCAGCCCGATCCGACAGCAGGCCGTGCCCCAAGGAAAACAGCTATGATCGCCAGCTACACTGTCACCGGTGCGGGGGCGTGGGACACATGTCACGCCAGTGTCCCACGAGCGCACGCCGGGGCCGGGGCCGACCTCGCTGTTTTCGCTGCAACGAACCTTGGCATATGCAAGCGAGTTGTCCGGTAAACGGCAGGCAGTAGACGCCAGCACCGGCAGGCGTCTACAT
>JABSTQ010007092.1:0-21629 GCA_013358835.2 Ixodes persulcatus | reverse complement strand
TTTTTTTGTAGTCTTTACAATTGAATGTGAATATTCAAAATAAATCTTTCAGGTTGGGGCGAAAGAGGGTTAAAGGAATGCATTTAATTATTTGCCTAAAATAGGTACCCATCATTTCAAGGCCTACATAGCCTTCTCCTTGGGGGAGACTATGGCTGTGGTAGAAACGCAGCACGTTTTTGTAAGTACAAGTACAAAGTATAGAAATAAAAGGATCTATGGCTGATCACAAAAGAATATGCCATTTATTGTAATGTATCTCTGCCAAGTACTTGATTGTGATTTGTTTATATCTTTAGCTACCTGGGTGCCTCAAGGTCTGGAGATCCTAGTTGCCACAAGCTCGGACTCAATCTTCTTCTGTCGTCTGGCCAGGGCCCGGGGGGAGGTAATCCCAGCAACAAGGGCATCGCAGTATCTCCCTGCCTGTGACTTGATTAGCGTCACGACAGGGGAGTCCTCGTGCCACCGGGTATTAGATAGGCCTCTCGAAATAAGCATTCGTTTTACCTGCTCCTTGAGTGAAGCACCAAAAACACTACTAAGCCTAAAATCCAAAAGACATATTCAAATCTTGAGTTGGATGGAGTTCCAATTACAAAAAAAGGAGTCTGCAGACATGATTAACCTGTGGACCTAAACGCCCGCTGATGTGTGTTCAACGGTGTCACAAAAATAACTTCCCGCAAATGGCTTTGCTCGTGCTATAACCAAACAATTATTTTAAATAATTACTGTGTTACGTTTGTATCATCAATCTTACGTACCTATGGTGCTCAGCAGTTGGGAGATGTGAAATATAAAAAAACAGGAACTTGCACATTGTCAGCTTTGCAAAGATTTATGTAGTGAACAGAGCATAGCACGTTCAACTTAAGAAAACAATTCAGTGCAGGTCTATATTCAAAGATCACATATGTGTAATTGCTCTTCATATTGCTTTATAATGAAGTGAAAACTGCTAAAGTTGTGGACCACTACAGGCTTTCGTTTTGTGTTAAAAAGTGTTATGGTGTTTTAAACAGCTCTCACCAAATTTTTTTCTTGAACTTCAAAGGTTCATGGAAATTAATATGTGAATGTTTGCAGAGAGTCATAATGAGACCAATCTTTAATGTCAAGTATTCCACTTATTCAGAGTTGGTTAAGCCATTGAATGTTGTAGGTCGCAAATTGAATTTCTATGTGGTGCAGTGGACACAATCATCCGTAGTGACTAGCTCTACCTACGGGAAATTTATATGTTTACTACAGCAAAGTGGTTTCACAAAACAAACTATTTTATTGAACTCTTGCACTAAGCTTGTCTCTAGAAACTTTTTATATTATTTACGATGCTGAGATAAGATTCTGGAAATAGTTTTTCTAGAACTACGGTAGATATTTCCAGTTCACAGCTTTCTCGCAAAACCTTCGAGAGACCCAAACCCTGTAATGTACGAAGGGAACTCTCCGAATGACGCGGCTGACAGTTTGAAACAATCGGCACTGTATCAGTAACAATGGCCTGTCACCTGCTTATGTAACGCTCATTGTCGCAGATCAAACTTCTTTTTCCGTCTACACTCATTTTCGGTAGACTCATTCACGGAACTCCCTCTCGAGGCTGTAGCGCTTGGTTCTCCGAAGTAATTTGCATGAATATATATGCAACAGGTTTCATTGAGTGTACGTCTAACACATATTCTTCATATTAAATGTGCTAACTGTATTTATGCCCATATCCATAATTGTATCCACATTCTACCTAACATTTTTTTTTTGACATTTGAGTTTTCGACAGTACTTTTCTACACATCTGTGCTTGTTGAGCCGTACTCAAGCGCATACATCTTGTCTTTCCCTATTTCATGAATATATAAAAGTGTGGATGAAGTGTGAGAGTTCAAGGTACCGAATCTGTCATGCGAGTTAAGTAAGATCTAATAAAAAGCTCTACAAAGAAAATTTTGTTAAAGGGGGCTGTGTGGGCATCAGAATACCACATGCCATGCTAAAAAAATGCAAACTCTTGTTGGTTATGCAATGATGACAGTGCTGTGCCGTTTCTGATGTGTCACAAAAAACTCGGTGGCATACAGTGTTCCTTATCAATGTTTAAACTGTCAAATTCAAAGCCTAGAAGCTTTATTCAAGAACGTTCCTCACTACAAATGTGTTTAGAGATCTGAGTTACCGACTCGTACATGACTATGTGGCAGACATTCATTTTCATGTGCATTATAGTTAACGAGGTTTAGTCTGCATTGATTTATTGCATTCATGCTGAAACTGGGAGGGGTTCTCTGGGTATTAATAAAGAGGTGAACATTTCTTGAAATCGAAACATTTGAGAACGGACAAAAGGAATGATCTTAGAACGGTTCCTTAGATTCTGTTTTTTTTTTTTTTTTGGTCGTATCTCTAATTTTTTACTTTATTTCATGTGAGGCATTTAGTTTTTTAATCCCCAGCTCTTAGGCACCCGTTTCCGTGTTTCGCAATGTCGCGGTCGGCATAACCACCCCAGTAAACTTGGCAGGAGATTGAATTAATGTTGAGGTCATGTGACTTTAATTTTTCCGCTAAGTCTAGCTGAGAAACTGAATTTGTTTATGAGTGATGTGACACGGTCATGCGACGTCATTTTCCCTGCTAAATTTAGCGGGAAAACAGAATTGGTGTTGAGGTCAAGTGCCATAAATTTCCCCGCTAAATATAGTGGGGAAACTTAACCTCCTAAATTTAGGGGCAAACTTTTCACGCTAAATTCAGGAAAATTTCTTGCTAAATGGAAGGGAGCAGAGGAGGAGGAGGGGAGGGGGGTATTCTCCCTCCTCCTCCTCAAGAGTTGTGTTCTAATTTCGTACTACAGAGAATTGTAAACGTCTTTCATTTTTCATCTCATGTTTATTCAATTTTTATACCGCAGGTGCGCTCGCAGCACAAATCTCGTTTCGGCTGATCCTCTACGCACAAGTTGGGAACTGCTAAGCGGCAAGAGTGGGAGTTTGGTCTGACAGCTCAAGGGAGACCTTTGTTCAGTATTGAATTTATAAGTATATTCTTTTGAGCAAAGTTAAGCTTTGCTGCATGCAATTCTTCTAGAAATAAATAATTGCAACTAAGTTTATCACGTCACTACATTCCGCATTTGCTGCTGGTGCTCCTCAAGGACTTCGGACAAAAGCTTATTGGTGTGCGAACATCATGCTTGTTTTAAACCACTCGCTGATGTAGTGACTCGTGGACATACAGCATTCCAATGAAACGCTGGATGTCCGCAAGTCTCTCTTGAACGATGCAAGCGGGGAAGGAACCATACAATCGTATTATATTAGGGTGCATTCTACAAGGTGTATTTTGGTATCCTTTACATATTAAAAAAAGCCGGAAAAGCTACACTTACGCGGTCTGCACATGAGGTATATAACCAGGGAGGCATAGTATAAAGGGCTAATTGTAATGATGAGTCGGCATTAAAGAGAAGTGCCAGACGTCTTTTTGAAAACAAGATGGAGGTTGATTCTAGCGTAGTTTTATCGCATGAATCTGAATATTATGTTCAGTCTCCCCAAAGTTCAGTCTCCCCAAAATTCCTGGAGGTCTAACTCACCTGCAAAAACCGCATTAATGTAGCTTTCACGACCTTTTCAAACAAATATGTAGAGCTTAAACAAATCGCCCCGTATAACAGTGAAAAGGCGATACCAACATGGTGGAGCCATATGGCTCCACCATGTTGGTATTGCCTTTTCGCTGGTATAGGATGTCCCATATTACGTTATGCTTGTATGGTTCCAGCCGCCTACAAGGTTCCCCCGAGATCAACTACGCTGGTATAGGATGTCCCATAATACGACACGCTCGTATGGTTCCGACCGCCTGTATGGTTCCGACTTAATCCACTATACTGGAGCCGCTTTTTCACTGGTATAGGATGTCCCATATTACGGTTACGCTTGTATGAGGCTTTTTTCATCATCTTTCGATCATCGAGATTTACCAATAAGGCGTCATGCTTTGGTTGGGCATGTACAGTTCAAGCTCACGCTGCGGGCGAGGCAACTGAAATACCCCTTATCTTGGGCGACATAATCGGCAAACCAACTCTAGAGAGATGAATAGCGTGCAGTATCTCACGATTCCCCCGATAAATAGCACACACCCAATTCGGGCACGAGTGGTAGTTCACCCAGTAGCCCTGCGCCCTGTTACCTAAGCTGCAGATAGTCTTCCAAGAGTGAGCTTGGCAGTGGAGCGTAAGGAAGCTGTGTGCTCTGATGCTAAACTAAAACCTGAACAAGCTTGCACAATAAGTAGGCTTTTTGACCATTTTTAAACATATATTTTTTTAGTATCGGTATATTTAGAGGTACTAGGAAGATATTGGTTAAAGCCATCCCCGCTCTGGACGGCGCACTACGCTTTTTAACATATCGTATTGTTGTTTTTTCACAGATTCTATGCTAGAAGAGCCCACTGGCACAACTCGAAAAAACAGCAGGACATCAAGCCAACGCAGAACGCAACGTGCCCTCAACGTCTAGGCAGTCATTTGTTAGAGAAAACCTCACGAATAGAAAGAAGAACGCATTCTACGCAGACCTGTCCGAAGCGTTAGTCGCCGCTAATATTCCTTGGGCAAAAGTAGAAATACTTCAGTCATACCCTACCGTCGGAGTCGACTCTGCGCAAAAAATGCCTGCCGCCCATGTACGAGGAAACATTGAAGAAAATCAGAGATGAACTTATTTTCTCGTGCATTTGGGTCTCCGTAGACGAAACGACAGATGCGACAAGGCCCTTTGTCACGCACCCTGTAGTTGGGAAGCTTGTAGCAGACGAAAGAACAACGTCTTTTCATGCGTGTTCCAAGACGCTAGAGAAAACAAATGGGGAGACCATGGCGTACTTTTTCAACGCGTCCTTGGAGGTGCTATACCCTACGGCATTGGAAGACAGCAGGGTGTTGCTACTTTTCACAAATGCGGCGGCTTATATGCACAAAGCTGCCCTCCTTCTGAAGGTTTTCTACCCGCGTGTGTTACACGTCACCTGCCTCGCCCACAGCATTCACCGGATTTGCGAAGAGCTAAGAAAACCCTTCATGAATGTAAACGATCTCGTGGCAGCTGCGAAGGCTCTGTTACTGAAGTCACCGTTTCGTGTTTGTGCATTTAAGGAGCAGCTACTTAGGGTGCCTCATCTAGAACCCATCGTGAGGCGATGGGGAACGTGGCTGAAAGCTTTAGAGTAATGCAGTACTAACTTCGCTAGTGCGAAGATGGTCATGAATGGGTTTCCAGGAGACGCTATAGTGTCTTAGTCAGAAAGGCTCAAGATGTCTTGCGCAAGGACACTCTTGGAAATGACCTGGCGTATTTGTGCTCCAATTTCACGTTACTGGCAGACCCTATCAAGAGCCTCAAAAGTGCTGGCGAAACTCTGGCTCGGAACATCTGGCTCGTTTTGACCGTTCAAGAACTAGTCAGCGCCGTCCCCGCAGGCCCCGCAACTGTACAAGTTAGTTCAGAGCTTCAGTCCGTCTTGAGCTTCAGTCCGTCTCGAAGTTTCTCACCGGGGAACACTCCAGGGTACCAGAGGGTGTGGAAACATCGAATATTCCTAAGTAAAAGTACGCCCCACTCACGTCAGTTGACTTGGAGCGCTTTTTTCAGCATACAATCTGATTCTAAGCGACAGCAAGCAGAAGTTTGAACCCAAGAATCTTGATATGAAGTTTGTTTGCTATTGTTTTTATAATTTTTCCTATTGTTCCCAGTTGAACTATGTACAGCATTGGACAGCTTAGTACCGGTTTGGGCTTGAGTCGGCTTTTTTCCCGAATGTTGGACAAATTAAACTGTAATTTTTATTGTGCCATTTTATTTTACATTTCTTTGAATGGCAGAGGCCTTAAATGCGTTCAAAAGCACCCTCTGAATAAAAACTGATTGTGCCCATAAATCTCTGTTACAAAGTTTTTAGTCCCTTTTATAGGCGCCTAAAAGTGTTTTTTTAGTGCCTAAACATCCGGCCTCTATTCATAACCTTACACGCACGGACCATCACTAGTTCAGAAGCGTCTCGGTCGTGGTGAAATTGCGAGGCTAAAGGGAAACTATTTCTTTCAGTCTTGCCCCCCAAGTTTGATGACGTGCGCGTGAACGTAGCTTTGCCTTTTGCAAGCTTGTAATTGTACGCACTTGCCCGCATAAGCAGAGGCATGACTGCGGCCAAGTGACCTGCTTGCAATCGTCTATAGAAAATTTAGTAGAACCTGGTAGAACCTTGATCAAAAAATAAAAAGTGAACCAGGCATGTTTCGAATCCTTTGCAGTCATCTTTTCGTGCACTCTTTTGGGTTATTACACCCTACTTCATGGGTGTTGGCATCGCGTCTTTTTTTATTTTTCTTTCTGGCGGTGGTACAACCAATTTAAAGTGCGTACAGCGCGGTCATAACACCCTAAAAAAAAGGTTTTACAGTGGAATCACACCCTATTTTAAGGGTGTTCGGAATAACGCCGTCCTTTAGGGGTGTTAGGATAAACGCCCTTTTCTTCGGGCGTTTTGCTACACCCATAAGGGTGTTAGTTATAGGACAAGCCATTTACACCCTAAAGGGTGTGATAATGTTTAGTGTGAACACTTGTTCGCTCGGGAGAAGTTTCTTTCGGCATCACGCCGCACCGCGCCAGTCATGTGGCTCTATCCGTTGCCTGCCGCACCACCTTTTCAATTTCGGCGGACGCTTCTCGTGGCGATCTGCCAGTCGTTTTAAGTATAAAAAGTCTATCTCTCTACTTTTTTATAAATTTTATTTTTGGCGAGTTTTTTTTTGTGTGCACGTGCAGCCAAAGCACGGTGATAGGCATCGAGCGCGTCCAGGATGCCATGCGTTTGACAGATATGCCCTTCTTTTTTCAACTTGTCAGTGATTACAGCCGGAAACGCCTAGGACACGTATGTCCTAGGCACTTTGTGTCCCTGTAATTTTTTACGCTATTTCATATGCTTAACTAAGAGGAACCAACCAGGGCGGCAACTTGGCTTCCTAGAAGACAAGGCCTGTGTATGACGTCATCCTTAGTGCATCCCCGATCCGTCACAAGCGGCAAACACGCTGAACCTCGATGAGAGACTCCGCGAAGCCGTAGACGCGTCCGAAATTGCATCGCTGCGTGCTTCTGTGTCGCTTGTTGTGACACGCCGCAAGACGCAATGGGGGATAAGGAGACGCGAGGTTGGTGGCGAAGTTTATATCCAGTGGTAATCACGTTGTTGTTGCTTCTTTTGTGTCTTTGTCTTTTTTTTTTCATTTGAAGGGGCGCGGGAACGTGGTGCAGCCATGTCTTCTAAGTGGTGTTGCTATAACGCTTCGCGGTCGATTTCGGGTGCACGGCATCACGGCGGATTGATAACGACATTGGTGCAGAGCCGTATATTGGGAAAGATTCGCCATTCATTGAGAAGTATAGAAGGCAATTGAGGAGGCGCCATTGGCTAAGAGCGGTTTAGGCGTGTTCCAGGGCATCTTCGCAGATTCGAATATGCAAGCGAGAAGTCGCGAATAATGCCCTGGCAGTGGTTGCGACAAACAAACTTTTAATAAGTGCGTCAGAATAACTCTCGGCAACAGAAACGTATATAGTGCATGTGAATTTTGATCAGAATTATACAAAATCAAGATAGAGGGGAACGATCGACGTGCTCCGTACGCCAGGAGCGGAGGGGCGGGAACATGCCGTCCCCGTGGTCAGACTCGAACCGAGCAAAAGAAGAGTTTGAGCGGCATACTCGATTCTTACATCTTTTTGCATAATCATGATCGAAACGTCATGTGCACTATATTTTCGACCATGAACAGTAACTCTATTTAAAGCTTCCGCACTTAATAAAATCATTTTTCGCTACCGCCGTTATTAGAATATTGTTGGGTTCTGGTTGGCCGAGAGCACGTCACGCCATCTATCTGCCCTTCGTGCACGCCCCGGCTCCGCCCGGTTCGTGCATTGGCCAATCTCTCTCATATACAGCTCTGCATCGGTGAACCAGTGGTAATTGCATCTGCTGAGGGTGAGGACTCGTTCCCCAGCTCTCCAAGTTTGGTTTAAGGGTGTTCTAACGCGCATTCAAATTTTAAAGTGTTCAAGCCCGGATTGAAGTGGCGCGCTAAGTAGTTATTTAAACCGTTGCAGGTTAAGAAATGCAGGATCACTCCTTCCACGAATTCCTCTTCCCTTTCCTCAAGGGAGAGCGAACTCCAGAAAGTAACCGAAACGAGGCGAGGAGAGACTCTCCTCCTTCCCGCTGTTCGCTCTCCGACGAGAAAGGGTGGAAGTCTTCGTGGGAGAATATTTTCCTGCACTTGAAGTCGTGATGCAACCACCATCAGAACGAGCAGGTAATCCTAGATGTTGGTCTTCTTTTGGGTTGGTCCACTATTTTGCTTCGTTGTTTCCGAATAGTGGGTTGTTCGAACCACGTAGTTGCCGTGATAGGAATGCAAATAAAAATAATGAAACTTTATATATCTTTGTTGTATTTCTTTGTTTCGGAGTAGCAAGTTTGTATACTATTACTACAAACAACTAAATATCACGTAATGGGCAAAAGTCGACCAAATTCACGTCGCTGATAATGAACCCGAAGGTGAAAGGAAATGTTATTTTATACAGGATAGTGAATCCCTACCATCTCAGCATCATTTCGTAAGTTTTTCTTTTTATGGGTTGAGATGTTTATACAGGGTGTCTCAAATAGCGACCATGCTCTTTAAATCGACCCGAAAAATCGGTTTCTTAACCTATCGCGCTACGAGTTTGCACAGCGTTGCCCACAGGTGGTGCATTTGTTCTGTAAAATTTGCAAAAAAGCAAACTTGCCTGAACAAAAAATGAAAAAGAAAGGCTGAACTTTTATGGAAACGCAGCGAAGTCATCGGTCTTCAAACAATAGAACCCATTTGGCACCGGAGGCAAGAGATGGCGCAAGCGGTCGCGGCACCAACTCCGCCAACGAACGAGCACACGGCGCCTTGAGCCGGCGTCATTAACAGACGATACTTTCGATTCAGAGCGACGCGCGTTCCGCAGGCGGCGACAGTTGCGGAATTAAAACAGAAGTGGTAACAACAAGGAACTGCAAAGCAGACGACATAAGTACCCAAAATAAACAGTCAAAATAACCCGACGAGCCATTTTAATAGATTATGTGCCCATTCAATGTGTTTAATAAGTAAGGATCATAAAATCATGCATTAACAACTGACATTGGAAAAGGTCGCGCCGCTTCTGTGTCAAAAACAACGTCTGCTAGAGCCTATTTGACGCCCGCTCTCGGCGCCGTATGCTCGGTCGCTGGCGGCAGTTGGCGACCCGACCGCTTGCGCCCTCTCTTCTCTCCCGTGCCATTCGGCGCCCTATTGTTTCAGGAGTTCAGCCTTTCTCTTTTTTATTTTTTCCTCAGGTAAGTTTGCTCTTTGCCAATTTTATAGAAAAAATGCACCACCATTGGTCAATGCTGTACAAAATCGTAGCACGATAGGTTAAGAAACCGATCTTTGCTGTCAATTGTGAGAATGCAGCACTCGAGTCTTCAACAGCACACTGCCTGAATTCTGACCTTTGTGAAAGTTAACTCAATGTCGCAGTACGCTGGTATCTAAAGACGTGCCTTCTTTAAATAATCTGCTGTCAATGTTTGTTTTGATTCTGACTCTTTCTTTACTCACCTTTTCGTGCTATGGAGACGAGCCAATTCCGTGGAATGTACCGTTTTCGTTATGTCCCCGGTGGGGTCTATCAAAGGCGCATAGGAACACAAATTTTGAACAAGCCCAGAAAACTTGAACGCGCACAGTAAAATAGACGATGTAACCTCAATGCGTGCTTTAAAAATGTTTTGAAAAATTTGTATATTTCTGTAGCACTTCTACGATCTGTCAAGATTTGCAATTCGCTTGTTCAAGTTTCAAGGGCTTTATCTTAAGCAATACAAGATTAACGGTGGCTTATGTCAACTAAAAGCAAATAAAAGTCTGTCATGGTTTCTTCCAATCGGTGACTTCTTTCACCTAAATGGGTATGATGTTCTGCTGATTTTTGTTTTACTTCGTTTTTGTTTGTGCTGAATGGTCGTGTGGAAAACTTTAGGTAACCATCTTTGAGGTATGTTTAATACACTGAAGAAGTAATAATGCTTCACTTCTCTGGTAACGAGTCGAGTTGAAGTGCTTAAAGGGGCACTGACACATCAAAATCATATTTTTTTTTATTATCAGAAACGATTGAAAATGATGCCGCCACATTACCCTCGAAATTTGAAACTTGGAAATTCAGTATTTGTGAAGTAAAAAAAATATTTCCAAATGCCCCATTTGAGTTCCCGCGCGATCCGCGCCTGTGCAGTGACGTCAAAGTTTGCGCTCTCCGGTGAATTGACTTCCTCTCGGACCTCCGCTCCACGCTACAAAGCAAAGCGCCGTTGCCGCCGCGACCTGAAGCGTCGGCGGACCGAAAAAAAAACGTTTTTTTTTTGTCCGGTTCCCCGACTCACCCATCATCCTCTGCTCGAGCGCCACTATGTATTCCGAGGGAGGATGCAAATCCAGGAAACGACATCAAACCGGACTCCGATTTTCGGTATTGCGTTAAAAATTATGCTTTACGATTGCCGTTAATAAAAGTTATAGAAATGCCCCGTACAATGCTTCCAAATTTAATGATTTTGACGTTACCAATCAAAAGAAACAAGGAGGCGAAAAGCGGGAGAGAAAAACGCCAAAAATTAAAATGCGCGCGCGCGCGTGGAAAACGTTTTTTCGTGTTGCGTTCTTTTCTTTTTTGCGTGTCTATGACTACAACTTGCATCGTTTCAGACAATAAAAGAATACGACCTTTGGGGTGTCAGTGCCCCTTTAACATAGAGCTTTGTAAGTTTAGACGAATACTTTATTCGTCTAAATCGCCGTACTTAAAGTACAAACAATTTATTTGTGAGTTCTAGTAACTTCCGAAAATTGTGACTTACAAAACTATTAGTGTTACCTAAGATAATTGTGTTTTACTCTCCCTGCTTCCTTCAGGGTTATGTTTAATTTTATTCTGATTTTTTCTTTGATTTGTCGAACATTTGATTAACGGCATTTGTGTGCGCTTGCATTTGTGTCACTCTACGCAGTATTGTAATAGCCTCATATACAAAATCTCGTTTCCCAATACGTTTTATTGTCGTTCCGTTTATGAATAAATTTGATGGTTAGTATTATTATTCAGTCGGTAATCTTACCCATGCCACAATACTCGCCATACTAACACCCATGCTTATCGCGTTTACAACGTACACTTACAAGATTAAAGTTTTAATTGCGGACGCAGAAACAATATACTACACTATATTTTGTAATAAACCACTATTATAGCTCACTAAAACAAAAAACGATAAGAAATAAAAAGTGCTTGAGAAAATTGAATTTGCATTTGCAAGATTTTTGAAACAGGTTAATTCAAATGCATGCATCAAAAATTTATATTGCATAAAATATTAAAATACGATCATAAAACTAAGTTTAGGCTCTGTTATGCTATCAAGTGAAGGTGATCAAGTGAATATAGAGTGATGCCAACCTTTTCCAAAAATAATCAACCAGAAGAAGTTTTACATTTAAAAAACACCTAAATTGTATTTTTGTTTATTTTTATTAAGCAAAATAAAAGCGATTTTCAGCTTGTCACCAAAGAGTCCTAATGCAATAGTTTGGTAAGTTATAAAACACCAAGTGACCGAACATGCCCTCTCCGACAGGCTGAATAAACGTCAGTTTTGCCTAGGCCGCTTCAGTTGACAATAACTTAAAAACGAAAAACCCGCCAGGTTGGCCGTTTACGCTGCCTTGCGTTTGAAGAATGCTGCCGAAACATACATTGTTTGATGAAAAATAAATATTCGACACTATAACCATGCCTTAGTTAAAATGAAAACAATCTGCGCCATTCTTGCGTATGTCAGCACACGTATGCCTCCATCCCAAGTATCCGCATAGGGTAGTTCCCCTTTTGTCGACATCGTCAAGTGAGCTTGACTTGCGAAAGGCAAGTCAAGGTCATTTGATGCGCCGTTTGTCGTTCTCCACAAATCAGGAGGAGTCAATGTGGGCATGGCATGACATGCCGTTATTTGAGAACCTCTTAAGCGCACGCGGAAACCATAAGCAGAAAGTATGCCGTGACCCGGTGCCTTTTTTGCATCCCGTAAGCCGGCACGAGCCCAATTTTATAAAGTGACGGAACCTAACCCAACAAACATTGAAAAAAAAAGAAAGAGTGGAGCAGTAGTGCAAAGCGCCCGTTTGGTCGCAGACGTAAAGGGAAAGGTAGGGAAGACGCGACTGAAGCGAGGCGAAGGGCAAGTAGAACAACCAATCAAAAGCAACGCTGTCGCAGAAGGATTTTGAACAAAGAACGGACTCCCGCTGGAAGAAGAAAACGGGAGGGTATGTTTGCCGGTGCAGTTTCGTCTGCTTTTCCTGGCGAAACCCACAAGTGGTTGCTATAAGTTTGTTGAACGAACTTTCATCGATAGTTTGTTTCGTCGATAAGTGACATTTCATATATCAAGAGCTCATTTCAAGAAAAGGCCTTTTATCTACATTTCAGTGATGCGCCTTCCACCATTTAGTCCAGTGCAACCCTTCTGTTTTCGAAACAAATGTTTGGCCTCTCACCTGGCTTATGGAGGCAGGAAAAGGAAGGGGGGGGGGGGGGGGGGAAGGGGGCAAGGCTTAGGTAAACACGCCTCACTCAGTCCCATGCTAGCCTTCAGTGGCTTCGAGATTATTAAGCACTAGCGAGCAAATAATTTTGTCAACAAACAGTTGCAGTAAAACTTGTCCACAAAATACCACGGTGTCGACAAAACGTGTGCTTGTAACATGTGTCCCTGAAACGTGTCCATGAAAACTCGTCCACGAAACTATTTTTGGTATTTTTGGAGAAACGATACTGAACCACAAACCAGGGCCGTCATATGACGCCCGGCTCACGCGTCATAAAATTCTAACTTTGTATTACACTGTCTCTACGGGGAGTTTGCCACGCAAACACTAGATTGTAGTAAAAACGAAACGTCGCATAAACAGGGGATAAAGAATCGGGTTTCCACCGGTACAGTGGAACCCAGATAAAAGACAGCACCATTTCTACTTCGACATGTGCAAGTCAATCGATGATGTCGCGGAGTTCATGGGGTTAAAGGTTCGGTGAACATTGGAGCGTAGAAAGCAAAAAGCACCCCCTGCCCCTGCCCTGTTCACCACACTGGGTGACGTGAGTGTTCCTCATACCATGGGTAAGTCCCTGCACTCGGTCGCAAAATTTGCCTCGAGGCCGTCCTGAGACCTCCGGAGCCGGTGAATCTTGGAAGAAAGTTTGCTTACAAAGCCACTAATACCGACCAAACAAAATGCGTCTCCGAATGTGTGTGCGACCTTTATGGTCTGAAACACCGGCAGGTCAGTACGGAAAACTGAGGCCTCCTGTCAAATTCATGATAAACAATGAGTGCCGTGTGTTGGTGTAAGAGAAAGAGGGGTCATTTGTAGTGTTGCCACAAGGAAAGTTTGTTGAGAAAGCCGATGCCGAAATCAATAAGAGCTTCAATGGGTGGATGTTGTTCAGAAAAACGCAATGGCTCAGGCACAAAAACTGTGCGAGAGCTTAATCTTGAGTCACTTAAGAGCGATGATTAAGAAGTCTGAATGTTTTCAACTACAAGTGTTTTCCAGTGTAAAAACAGACGAAGACCCCTGTCCGTTTAGGTCTATTGTGGCTGAGAAGGGTTCCTGGCAAATGCAGACGGTTTTATACCGTCAAAAAGAGCCGCCAGGTTTGGTTATTGCGGATCCGTTTAGTGTTGCCAACTCTGATGGAGTGTCGAAATTTTTGAAGGCACTGAGCACGGTAATTTGTCAGTGTTTAGTGTGGATGTTGGTGACATGTCTTTTTCCCTATCACATACCAGTTGCTTTCCTTGGTGAGGTCTTGCATCGAGGCTGATGATGAACACCCGAATAGAAAATCGGGCAGGAACCTGAACTCGATGGTGATGGACGGGCGATATAAGTTATATTTGCAAAAACGCGTGTGTCTATAGAGTCTTGTGTGGCCTCAATCTTCAGCGATATTTTTCTTGAGGAGTGGGCAGTGATGTTGCAGGTGCCTTTGAAACTACCTCCATGAGTAGGGTGTCTTAGAGCGTAGCTCTTAGGCGCCCGTTTCCGGCTTGAGCGGCGTCGGCGTCGGCGTAACCGCAAGGTCACGTGACCCCCCCCCCCCCCGAGGTCACGTGGCCCACAAGCTCACGCGACCCCCTAGGGCATGTGACCCCCCCGAGGTCACGTAACCCCCCAGGTCACATGACCTCCCAGGCCTAGTGACTCACAGGCCACGTGACCCCCCTCCCCGAGCGTCACGTGACCCCCGAGGTCACTTGGACCCCAGGTTTTGTGACCCCCCGGGTCACGTGCCCCCCCCCCCCAGGTCATGTGACCCCCCGCGTGCCTTCCCCTCCCCTCAAGAGCTGCACTCTAATTCGGCGCTACAAGGAGTTGTAAACGGCTTTCGTTATTTTCACTTGGATTGTTTTAGCCTTGTACGAGCGCTCTGAGGGAATTCATTTAAGATGATAAGTTGGGCGAGTTGGTCGTTTACTTTTAAAAGTGGAAACAGCGTGAACAAATTGAAAAAGACCAGAAAAGAGTAAAAGAAGTGCACACACGAAGCACTTATTACAAACTAAAAATTTAGTTTTCAAGCGAACTAAAAAATAAACACCGGAAGCAGAGAGGAAAGAAATAAACAAGCCACAAAAATACAACCCATTAACAAGGCTGTTACCAGGTCATCTCTTTCCCACGTGCTTACCACTGTCCCACTAGAGCGACAAACAGAAACAAACGACATGGGTAAGCTTCCAACCAATGCAGCATGCCCGTGAAGGTGCCTCTGGCAGGCGTTTATTCGTTTGTTGGTCGTGAAATAAGCACGAGTGATTGTAAGCCTACCAAAGATACCCTTGCGTGCATGATGCTTGTGTTTAAGCATAGCCTTTCTTATTCTACAAAGCCTGTCAAATCGCGAAAGACTAAAGCGCCGTTCACACATGCAACCGAGTAAGACCGAGAGACCAGACTGGTTTTTAAGCCTCTTGCGACGTCTTAGGACCAGCTCCGCTGCAGCGCATCTGGTCCTAACACGTTGCAAGAGGCTTAAAAACTGGTCTGGTCTCTCTCGGTTTTAGTCGGTTGCATATGCGTGAACGGCGCTTCAGGTTTGAGGCTTGTCGTTGTCGTTCGTTTTCGTTCGTCGCTGTAGTGGGACTCGGGCATAAGCCAGCACCTTGTACTGAAGATAACAAAAAAAAAACACTGTATCGAACTTGATTAAATTTAGCAGCTTCATTTGCTTGCTGACAACACAATAAATACAAGAGGTCGCAAAAAAATTAATGAGCAGCTTTATTATTCTTGAGGCACTAAATCCCGAACAAAGTAGCCACCAGTGTTTCAGCACACAGCACCGACAATTGGTGATATTGCTGGGCTATATGCCACAAAAACATCCCTTGAATGACAGCATAGGCTTCCTTGGGAGTAGTCTGTAAATTCCCTGTATAGCCAAGATTAAATGACCAGAGAACTCCCACCCTGGCCCACAGAGCATTTACACCGTTTTGCCAAGCTTGCCTGACCACTGAACTGTCAGCCTGGCCCGGGCTTGGTTTACACCTTATAGCCAAGCATGACTGGACAAGGAACCCCCACTGAGCTGCTGGGCCGGCTAGCCTGGCTGGGGCTGCCTAGCGCCATGGGGCAAAACAATCTAGGACCAGTGAAGCTTCCCCGGCTGCCAAGTCTGGCTCAAGCTTGAGCCGGTCATAATGTGATTCTGGAGCGACGGGGCTGAATAAACATCAGGTTCAACTAGGCCACTTCAATGGCCAATAAATTAAAAACGAAAAATACGCCAAGCTTGCCGTTTACGCTGCCTTTCGTTTCAAGAATGCTGCCAAAGCTTACATTATTTTTGCAAAATATAAATATTCGACCCTAGAACCAAGCCTGAGTTGAGATGAAAACAACCTGTAGCATTCTTGCATATATCAGGACACGTATGCCTTCATCCCAAGTATCAGCATGAGGAGCCCCTTTCTGTCGATTTCATCAAGTGAGCTTGACTTGCGAAAGGCAACGTTGGCGGCATTTGTCGTTCGCCACGAGGCAGGAGGAGTCGATGTGGACATGGCATAGCATGACGTTATTTGAGAACCCCTGAAGCGCACGCGGAAATCATAAGCAGAAAGTATGCAATCACCCGGCACCTTTTTTGCATCCCGTAAGCCGGCCTAAGCCCAATTTTATAAATTGACATGAAGTACTCCAACAACGCAATGCAAAAAAGAAAAAAAAGAAAGAGTGGAGCAGTAGTCCAAAAGGCAAGTCTGGTCGCAGGCGTTAAGAAGAAGGAAGACGTGACTGAAGCGAGGTTAGGAGCAAGAATGACAAACCATCAAAAGCAATGCTGCCGCAGAAGAATTATGAACAAAGAATGGACTCCCGGTGGAAGAAGAAAAGAGAAGGGTATGTTTGCCGGTGCTGTTTAGTCTGCTTTTCCTGGCGAAACCCACAAGTGGTTGCCATCAGTTCGTTGAGCAAAGTTTCATCGATAGTTTGTTTCGTCGATATGTGACATTTCATATATCAGGAGTTCATTTCATGGAAATGCTTTTCATCTACATCTCATTGATGCACCTTGCACCATTTATTCCAATACAACTCTTCTGTTTTCGCTGTAAACGTTTTGCCTCTCGACTGGTGTGTGGAGAGAGTGCAAGGAGCGGGGGGAGGGTGGCAAGTTGTCGACAAACACGCCTCACTCAATCCCATCCGAGCCTTCAGTGGCTTCGAGATTAGAAAGCACTCGTAACCTATTAATTTTGTCAACAAAGAGTTAGAGTAGCACATGTCTACGAAACACCATGGTGTCGACAAAACGTGGGCTTGTAGCATGTGCATATGAAATGTGTGTTCCTAAAAGGGGTTCATGAAAAGTAGTCCACAAAACAATTTTTTTAAGAAACGATAAAGAATCTCGCTCCAGGGCCATCATGTCACGCGCGGTTCACGCCTCATGAATTTATTACTTTTTATTACACTGTCTCTATGGGGATTTTGCCACGCCCAGACTAGACCGTAGTAAAAACAAAACCTCGCATAAACACGGGATGAAGAATTGAGTTTCCTCTGGTACAGTGGAACCCAGATGAAAGACAGCGACAGTTCTACTTTGACTTGTGCAAGTCAATCAAGGATGTCGCGGAGTTCATGTGGCTAACGTTTCGGCGAACGTCGGAGTGTAGAAAGCAAAAAGCACCCCCTTCCCCTGGTCTGTTCACCACTCTGGGTGACTTTAAAGTTCCTCATACTATGGGCACGTCCTTGCTCTTGGTCACAAAATTTGCCTCGAGCCCGTCCTAAGACCTCTGGAGCTGGTGAATCTTGCAAAAAAGGTTGCTTACAAAGCCATGAATATGGTCCGCCCAAGACGCATCCCCGAGTTTGTGTGCGCCCTTTATGGTCTGACATAATGCCCGTGTCTCACTAGAGCGACAAAGGCTGGATCCTGGATAAGGCAGGTAGCTGGTCGTGTATCTGCTGCCTGGTAACTGGGCTTCACAGCTATCAGGTGGCTCTGCCGATCCGAGTACTAATGACAGCAATTGTCGATGGTTCACCCCATGGACACTTCATGGTGTTGATGTAGAGCTGGATAGTAGTACCTGGAGAAGGAACAAGATAAACAGTGATGCATGTTTAGTAAATATGTTTTACATGAACTTTAAACCATGCTCCTAATAATTATAACACAACAGAAAGGCTACGCAAATGGTCTTGGTGGTATTTTCAGTCTCCTTCAATAACGAAGACCTACTGAAAGTGCGTGGCTGAAATGGCAGTGCTCGGAAGAGCTATGTGCGGTCCATGTGATTCAGTTCTGCCTCGAGGAAAGGACTCTCACTCGGGGCTCAACTGGTTCTGAACTTGCGAACAGTTTTTGGTTTAGGCTTAGCCAAAGAGTGCGCTTCATCGGCATCACGCCTAGAGATATGGTCACGAAGGCTCGAAGCAAGCATGCTCATCGCTGTTTTTGTTATCAGTTGTTTCTGGTGTAAAATATTAGAACAGGCGCTGTTAAATAAAAAATGTTAAAGTTACACCCGAGTCCCATGTTTGAAAAAAATGTGTGGTGAAGAGCGCATTCATTAATCAGAAAGATAGCATGGACCTTGCACTTTAACGGTCAAAATCATTGCCTTGACTCTGGTCAGTCTCTCTCAGACAGTAATTTCTAAATCAGTAGCCATGACATTATGCTGATGAACTGCTCTCCACCGCGAAACCGAAAAATAATAAGCGTGTGTTGCACTTGAGCAGAACCCGGAGTGAGTCCTCCCCTTGGGTAGATTGATTGATTGATTGATTGATTAGGGTTTTATGGCGCAAAAGCATCTTAGGCTATCATGCGCCAGATACAGACTATTGCAGAGAAGGTTTCAGAGAGGAAAGAGCTTTAGTAGCTGTGATGGATTAAAACTATGTATATGACTTGTAAATAGTGATGGAGATGATGTTGAATATAAAATTATAGCCGGTGTAAAAGACCGATAGCTCTCAAAAAATTAAAAACACAACTGTGTGGTACAAGTGGGTCGTTGCCAAGTAGAATACTAAGGTGTAAAGGCGTATGCTCGTTATATAACTGAGAAAAATGTTTCCGACGTTCTCGGTCATACGCCGGACATTCAAGTAAAATGTGTAAAACTGTTAGAGGACTAAAACAATTCTCACACTCTGGGGCCTCTTCCCTGCGTAGGAGGTGGCCATGAGTAAGGTGTGTATGACCTATCCTCAGTCGACATAAGACAACCTCATAGAAACGTTCACGGTGTCGAGCACTCTCCCACTCACTGATCAATGGTTTTACAGAATGGAGCTTGTTATTAACTTCACCATCCCATTCTTGCTGCCACTTCCTTCTAATGCAATGCTTTAAAAGTGTGCTATAATCTCTGTATGGAATGTCATGCAGGTCCACTTCTTGCTCACCAGCAGAACTTGCAGCAAGGTCTGCTTCTTCATTTCCGGGTATACCAACATGGCTAGGCACCCAACATAAAATTATTTTAATGTTCCTTCTGGAAGCATCAATAATTTTATTCTGTAACTCCACGATTATTGGGTTTTTTGAAGTCTTTAATGATGATAGTGAACGCAGAGAACTCAGTGAATCAGTGTAAACGACTGACTGCTTGCTCTTTGTTTTTACAATGTGATCAATTGCAAGACGGAGACCGCATAACTCTGCTGTTAAAATAGTGGCTGTACACGCAATCCGTTTTACACAGCGAACAGAGGGGCCAACCATAGCACATCCAACAAACGATTCTGTCTTAGTACCATCCGTGTAGTATGAGTTGTGTCCAGAATATCTACTCTGAAGCTCAAAAAATTCCTGTTTTATGTATTCTGGTGGAGTTTCCTTCTTTTTAATTTTCGTTAGTGAGAGGTCACAGGAAATGAGGCAGTGGTCCCACGGAGCTATTGCTTGTGGAACAGGAGTGACGGGCATTGTACTACTCAGTCCAATTGAATCTGCTTTGGATGCATTTCTCATACTAAAAGGTGGTATTACAGTGGGCTTGTTGTCAAAAGTATGTTTATATCTCATTTCTTCAACAGCTTCTCGAGAAGGGTGCAAGGGAACCGAACGAATTCTAAGCGAATACATAAACCCTAAAGCAAACCTCCGCTTCTCCAGAGACCATTCATTTGACTCTACGTAAAGGCTGGGGATAGGCGACGTGCGAAATGCACCCGTAGACAGCCGCAGTCCCTGGTGATGAATAGAGTCAAGCATTCGTAAGGCTGAAGGCCTTGCCGATCCATACACACTACTGCCATAATCGAGGCGAGAGCGAATCACCGATCCGTAAATTCGGAGGAGGCAGAGGCGATCAGAGCCCCAGGAGGTGTTGGAAAGCACCTTAATGATGCTTAGTGCTTTTTGGCATTTTACTTTGAGATATCTGATATGCGAAAGAAAGGTCAGTTTACTGTCAAAAATAAGCCCTAGGAATTCATGTTCAGGTTTTGTTGGAATTGAAGCGGATCGCATGGTCAACGAGGGATTCACTGAAGTTCCCCGTAGGCGAGAAAAACAAACAGACACTGTTTTTTCAGATGAAAAGCTGAAGCCGTTCTGGTCTGCCCACTTGAGCAAATTGTTAATTGCTAATTGGACCCTACGTTCGCACAAAGCAAGGTTGCAGGATGAGACGGATATCTGAAGGTCGTCAACATAGAGCGAATACTGTACAGATGGTGGAATGGCCCGAGCTATTGAGTTCATTTTAACTATAAAAAGAGTCACACTCAAAAGGCCTCCCTGGGGAACGCCATTTTCCTGGCAGAACTCTCTAGAGTAAGTAGTGCCAATTTAACACGGAAGGTACGCATCCCCAGATAGCTCTTGACGAATGCTAGCATTCTACCACGAATGCCAAAACTATACAGGTCTTGAAGGATGCCATGACGCCATGCCGTGTCGTACGCTTTTTCCAAGTCAAAGAAAACAGACAGGCAGTACTGCTTATTTACAAAGGCCTCACGAATAGTAGTCTCCAGACGAACTAAATGATCTATTGTAGACCGTGACGAACGAAACCCACACTGGTATTTGTCAAGGATATTTTCTTTTTCAAAAAATACATGAGTCGTTTGTTAAGCACTCTCTCCAGAGTCTTACTAAGACAGCTTGTTAGCGCTATTGGGCGATAACTGGTCGCGCACGATGCATCTTTTCCAGGCTTTAGCAAAGGGATAACAGTGGCTACTCTCCATGAGGATGGAAATGTGCTCTCTTGCCAAATGCGATTAAACAAATACAGGACTATGTCAAGTGTAGAGGGGTGGAGATGTGTAAGCATGTAATAATGAATTCCATCTGGTCCGGCAGCCGTAGGTTTGACTTCATGCAGCACCCGTTCCAACTCACTCAGCGTAAGGTGCGAGTTGTAAGCTTCTTGAGCACCACCGGATGTTCGAACAGACTGCAACTCTGCCTGAGTCTTGTGTTTCAGAAAAGCGGCTGAAGAGTGCTCGGAACTAGAAACACGTTGAAAGTGTTCCCCAAGGAGATCTGCCTGCTGTTCAAGGCTCTCGGGACACAATCCATTTGCAGAAAGCAGCGGTACTGAGAAAGCGCGGTAGTTCCCATTGACTTTATGAATTTTATCCCATACTTCTTTGCTAGTGGCAGTGCTGTTAATCGAGGATGCATATCTTTGGAAGCTTTGACGTTTAGACTGGCGGCGTATGTATCTCGCACGAGCCTTCATTTGTTTAAATTTGATCAGATTAGTTTGCGTTGGGTAACGTCTGAAAATCCCCCAGGCTCTGTTTTGCTTTCTTTTCGATTTGTCACAGTCCGCATTCCACCATGGTTTAGGACGATGGGGTAAATGAGACGAGGTCATGGGGATAGCTATCATTGCAGCATGAAGAATGTGACTACTAAGCAGACTGGTGA
>JABSTQ010007091.1:0-27724 GCA_013358835.2 Ixodes persulcatus | reverse complement strand
TCAATGTGGTTTTCGTGCTTCAAGGTCTACAACTGATCACCTTGTCCGCCTTGAAACTGCTATCAGAGAAGCTTTTGTTAACAGACAGTTTTACCTTTCTGTGTTTGTTTATCTCGTGAAGGCTTACGATACCCCCTGGCGGTATGACATTTTACAGGATCTTGTGCATGTTGTTATACGGGGAAGAATTTTCAACTGCATTGCCAACTTTTTAAATGATAGAACCGTCCAAGTGCGTTTAGGAACTACACTTTCTGCCTCTTTTGCTTAGCAGAACGGTGTCCCCCAGGGCTGTGTTCTCAGTGTGACATTGCTTTTCTTGAAAATCAATTCTTTGTCACAGGTGATACCACCAAATGTTATGCACTCGTTATATGTCGATGACGTGCAGATCTCGTCTGCGTCTTGCAATCTCTCCATTTGCGAGCGCCAATTGCAGATGACTATCAATAGAATGACGAAGTGGGCCGATCAAAACGGGTTCAAGTTTTCGACAGAAAAGACTGTTGTTGTCTGTTTCTCCCAGATAAGAGGCCTATTTCCGGACCCCTCGCTGCATTTGGCAGGGGCAGTGCTGCCGGTTAGAGCCGAACATAGGTTTCTCGGCGTCACCTTCGATAAAAAGCTCACTTTTGGTTCACATATTAAGTCGCTCCGATTGAGATGCCAGAAAAAGCTAAATATTATGAGAGTTCTTTCGCACAAGTCCTGGGGTGCAGATCGGGTCTGTCTTTTGCGCATTTACAGAGCAGTTGTACGCTCAACTTTGGACTATGGGTGTATCGTGTATGGGTCAGCCAAAGCAACAACTCTCAAGATGTTGGACCCCATCCACCACCAGGGTATTCGGCTTGCAACGGGGGCATTTCGCACATCACCGGTGCCTAGTCTATATGCCGAAGCAAATGAATGGTCTCTTGAGAGGCGCAGGCTGTTTCTGAGTGTTCAGTACTCTTTACGAATTCGCTCTTCGCCAAACAATCCTGTCCACTCCATCATACGAAATATACAATATGAACGCACCTTTCAGAATAGACCATCTATCACAAAACCTTTTGCTTTACGCATAAAAACACTGACTAAACAACGTAGCTTTGAAGCACCTGGTCCTTTTGTTGAACTCCAGCAACCACTGACCCCTTGGAATAACAATAATCTAAACTACAATCTCTCCTTGACCAAACATAACAAGAAAGTAGTGTCTGCAGATGTCATAAGGCAGGAATTTCTTGAAATGCATGCCGGTTATGAAAATTGACGAACCTAGTTTGTTTACAGATGGCACAAAGACTTCAGATTATGTCGGATGTGCTTTTGTTTCAGAGTCAATTAAGTGTGTTCGAAGAATAAATAAAGATGCCACATTGTTCACAGCCGAGCTCTATAGTTTAGTAATGGCAGTTGAGCACATTTTGAAGCATAAATTTCTTAAAACGGTAGTTTTCTCCGACTCGCTTAGTGCATCAAGAGCCTTTAAATCCGTAGGAAGGAAAAAGAACCCTCTTGTAACAGATTTACACCGACGAGTGCTTAAAGCACTGGAGCGGAAACTATCCATTGAGTTAGAACGGCGAGTTGGGCTAGTTGGTACATGCTTGAAGTGAGGCGCCAAAACAACGAAGACACGAGGAGAGAAGCAGACAGGACGAGGCGCACTTTGAACTGAACTTTATTTTAGAAAAACACAGAAACGCAAGCTATGTCCAATGTGCACGTGCGCATGGGTAAGAAAAAGAAAAAAGACAGAACGAAGCCAAGCGCGTTTTCCTACGTGACTCGTCTGGCCACTTGGCAGTACACTGTGATCGATGCGAGTGTGACCCAAAGTTTGACGAAACAAGAATTGTTGGAAGCGGCGCAACAAAAATCGCTCGCGAAATCTTGGAGGCCTTCACCATAAGATCTCGCGGCACCGATGTATGTGTCAGCGCCCCATCTTTATCTCTATCTGATAGGGAGTATACGTTCCTTCAAAATGAACGAGTCACGTAGGAAAACGCGCTTGGCTTCGTTCTGTCTTTTTTCTTTTTCTTTTTCTTACCCATGCGCACGTGCAGATTGGACATAGCTTGCGTTTCTGTGTTTTTCTAAAATAAAGTTCAGTTGAAAGTGCGCCTCGTCCTGTCTGCTTCTCTCCTCGTGTCCTCGTTGTTTTGGCGCCTCACTTCTAGCCATTGAGTTCTGCTGGGTACCCAGCCACATGGGCATAGCTGGTAATGAAGAGGCCGATCGAGCTGCCTCATCTTCGACTGATCGCAGTGTTGACATTTTTGCAATACCAGCTGCTGATTATAGAGCAAAATTGCGAAGGCAGATAACAAAGAACTGGCAAGAGGAATGGGACACTGACACTCACAATAAACTTCACGTCATCAAAAGCACTCTTACTGAATGGAAAAGTTGCAGGCATCGTGAGCGTTTTCACGAGGTTGTTTTGTGTCGATTGCGGATTGGACATACGCATCTCACTCATGGACATCTCCTAAGGGGGGAAGAGGCACCCGAGTGTGATTCCTGCTCTGAACCCCTAACTATTCTACATATTCTTTTAGTCTGCCCAAAATATGTGTGAACGTCACAAAAATTTTGCATTGTTTTATCATGAGCATGTACCATTTCATCTGATGCTTTTGCTTGGGGAAGAACCTCTCATACCACATACACAGGTTTATGAGTTCTTGAAGGATATTGGCATTATACACAGTCTCTAAATTTTTGGGCTGCTTTACGAGAGCTGACTTTGTTATCAACCTATCCTTTCTATTTCTTTTAGCATAGTTCTGGCGCACTATGGCCCTTGCTGCTGATGCGCCAAAAAAAACAACAAAAAAACAATTTAATTTATTCATTCAACATTTTGCGGATGCGGTTCGGATACGGATACAAAGTATGCGGATGCGGATTGGATACGGATACCATAATGTAAAAAGTTTTCGGATGCGGATACAAAGTCTGCGGATGCGGATCGGATGCGGATACTCAAACTGTTATCCGCGCAGGGCTCTACAGATGAGCCTTGCTCGCCTTTCAGCTGACTCGCATATGCAAATGACGATGTCACAACGTCTATTACAGATAACTGGCGGCAAAGGTTCGCCGTACGCCAAACTGTATTTGCGGCACTCGTTTTGTTTTCCTTTTTATCCTCAAAAATTGTTTACGCCACATCCCGTCCACATTAACTACGATAACCGAATTCAGAAGATAAAAAAACATCAAAAGGCTTCTCCTAACTCTGTATTTTTTTTTTTCATTTAAAAAGTGCTTTGAAATGTCTTTACCTAAACGAAACAATTTTTAAATCCGAACATTAAAATTTTTGCGCATTGTTCAGTTCCATAGGATTATAAAACAAAACATACATACAAAATCAGAAGCTTTACCTTCGCCGTGTGTTTTGATAACAATGGTGTTAGGTTAGTGTAAGATAATGCGGCTCCCCGATTGAACACGTGCGCTGAAGGAGCATGCAACTTTGACATAATGAATGAGTCAGATTGTACGCCTAGTTTGGGCTATACCCTCTATTTTATGCCTTCCTCGCCGTTCTATCAAAAGCAAACACGCCATTGAACGCTGCAAGCTCTTGGAACCGCTTTAGATTCTCCAATGTTACATTACCAACATCAATAACTCTGTAATGCTCAATCATGGAGGTAGGAAGCTTCAGCAGGCGACATGAGGCCACCAAAGGTGAAGCCAGAAGTGAGAAGGGACACGCCCCAACGATGACCAAAACAAAGAGACGCTATTGGACAAAAAGTAGAGCTCTCTCCTTTTCGTCCAGTAGCGTCTCTTGATTTGGTCATCGTTGGGGGAATGTCCCTCTTCGCTCTTGGCTTTACCTCTGGTGGGCCATGTCGCCTCCTGAAGCTTCCTACCTCCGTGTGTTCAATAGACCCTTCTGAAAAGTGTGTCGAGCAACGCTGAGGGCAGCCATTGTTTGGGCGTCGCTTTCTTGGCAAAACGTGCGGTTAGATCAAAATTGACGCCGAACGCTGATGTAGCGTTCGTGCCCAATGCATGCTCAAACTTCGTGCCCAAAATATGGCGGCCTCCGATCAGCCACTGAAGGGCACGCGCTCTTGAAAGCGGTCTATCCCTAAATGGCAGTTGTTTGGGCTAAAATTTTACTTTTGTCTAGCAATTTAGGGCCTTAAAAAGTTCGAAGAAGCCGAGGTAGAAACAAACTTGGTTTCGTTTGGTTGGTGTCTGGGTATCATGGTCTTCATTCGACAAACAAGTGCCAAGGCCAGCGCCAAGGCTTCACTGCTAGTAGTTTTGCTGTCATTTGGCATCTTAAAGCCTAAATCGCCAAACAAATGCAAGTGATAAGCTTCAATTCTGTTGCTCGCTTTTTATAAGGCAACTTCAGGCCCATATTGTCAAACAAGTGCCTGATTTAGGCTTCCCTAGTGTTTCTTTTGTTCATCCGTGGCATCTCTGGATCAAAGATCATCAAACCTGGTACTTTGGCAATATGTGGCAAGTTAGAGAGAAGCTACACAAATGCCAAAGAAAAGTACTTTGGCACTAAGTAACGTCTTGGAGCAAAAACCGCATGAGGCACAATTTAGGCTCCTAGGATTGCCAAGCTTGCGGCAAGTTACGCGTTTCTCTAGAACCTTACATTATGCAAAATATTTTAAAGCATTTAATAATGTCATAACTGTGTCCCTCCTAAAACATCAAGACATCCGTTTATTTTTATTTCCGATTGCTTTAGCCGAAGTGGTCCGCGGAAGAGAGCCCGTTGGCAAGATCTACGACGTGGATCTCAAGTGCACCAACGCTCAAGAGCTGTACAAGGAGGTGTGCCCTGAAGGATGTGGTATGGAGCCTATGAGGGACTTCCAGGTCTAGAGTCGGCGGAATCTTCGAGGAACGTTTTTCACTACGTTGGGTGCACACTCAAATAAACCGCCATTCGAGCACAAACTATCAGAGAGTTCGCAATCCATTCCTGAAAAAGACTCGATCGCTAAATACATACAAAATTACATTGCTTTCCCGAAAATTAACAAATGTTAACGAAACAGATAATATTAGGGATTCCTACGATCATGTAATGGGACATATGGCAAGTCTTTGTTAATATTTATGCGTGAATGCAAAATAACTGTATATTTATTTTTATCTTTTATTTTGTTTATTTCAATATCCTACAACAGAAATGGCGCGGCTAAAAAATGGTCGACTGAAAATAAAGCTTTACTTGGAGAACTTGTGCCAGAAACAAAAGGAAGAACTAACTTTGAGAAAGCAGCAGCAAGCGTCGACGGCGAAAACAGTGAGCGACGGTCCGTCGGCGTGACAGCTGGCTAGAGCGAGAGTGAATGTGCCTCGTCATTCGGAGAGTCTGAGTCGGCAAAGTCGCGCTCGGTTCCTTATCTACTACACCCGGTATCTCGAAGATTCGACAATAGAATGTTTGGGAGTGAACAAGGGCAAACCTGACAAGGCAAAGTCATTCTGGCCTCCTTATAACTTTTATACTTGAGTAAGAATAAACACGATGTTTTAAATGTGCGCAGTAGTGTTCCTTGTCGGTCATGCACGCGGCATTACTTACCACTTTAAAAGAGCGTCGTACCGATGCAAGCTTAAATAAATTAACAAAAAGCTAAACCAAATTGCCGTTTACAATAAATGTTGGAGTCGACTGAACCATAAATAGTCCTCAGTCCTATCGAGCATAGTACGGCTTGAAACGAAACACGTGCACTACTTGGGGCCGTGGCTGGTGGCGTCCTGGTGGTCGGTTCCGTCGGAGAACACCTCGTAGCTCAAGTCCCCAAGGCGGCGAATAACCTTGTAGGGCCATCCCATGGCATCATCCCTTTTCGAAGGCGGCGAGAGAGCTACCCACTCAAAACTGAATAGTCTTCTCCGGTGTCGATGAGTGCCGTCGCGTCGGGGCCGTCGGTGGTAACGTCGTGGTTATACGACACCGTCGCAGAAACGTCGGTCCTATGCGTCTCGCCGCTAGTGTGGCAGCCCTCTGACGTTTTTAGCGGATGTTTGCTTCGGTTGTCTCCGGTAATTCCACCTCCAAGAATTCACACCCGTAGTTTTCCCGGCGGGGTTTTGAACTACGTCATCCCCACGGCCGGGGGTCGTGGGGACGATGAGCGAAATCCTCGGAGCGAAACTAGCATTAAAGACGGCGAACGGCGAAGGTACTCTTCAATGGTTTGTGGTCGCTCTCAGTAGCGTGGGCGTGGGTCGTAGGTGTGGAACCCGCGCAGCCAGAGCTGCTGGTAGGGGCATCGGCGGTAAGTGTGGTCGGCTTCCCCACAGTAGTAGCATAGCGGCCGTCGCTCCGCCGTTCTCCAGACGTCCGCCTTCCTTGGCGCCAACTGTTCTTGGCGGACGTACTGGGGTCATTCCTCCTGGTGTCGAGCGTACTGCGGTAGAGGCGTGTCGCGTCGAAAAGGCACAGGGTACTGACGGGCAACTGGGGGCGGTTGTCGGGTCATGGCGGCGTAGGATGTCAATGTATGTTGAAGGGAGCTTCCGGTTCCACGGCTCGCTGACCTCGTCGCTTACGACTTCAGGGAATGAAAGCGGTGAGGACGGGCGCTGAGCAACGGAGTGCAGCTTTCGGAGCTTTCCTCGGACGACGTCCCGGATGATCTTGCGTATGTCCGACGCACTGGGGCCCAAGTAGCAGCTTGACGACGAGAATGCAGCAACGCCAGATACTTGCTGGTAGTGCGAGGCTCGTGCTTGCAAGGCACGTTCAATGTTTGTGACCTCTGTGACGAAATGTTCGACGATCGCTGGTGGACTGCGCACAAAACTTCCAGATATTTTCTAAGAACCCCCTCATGAGGATCTTCAGTTTTTCGGCTTAAGAAGCTTCGGGATCCGTTCGGCTGGTTGACGAAGCACGTCCTCGACGAAACTGACGATGCTCTCGTTATTGCCTTGATACCTTGTCTGAAGCACCTTCTCAGCGCGTTCTCGTCGCTGCTGGGTCGCAAACGCTTGGCGGGGCTCATACTTGCATGCTTTCCAGTTGGTGATCGTCACCTTGTGCTTTTCATACGAGGCACGTTCTGTTCCCTCTAGGGAGAAGTTGACGTTCTGCAGGCATTGCTCAGGCGTCTACCCATTGTGACGGGAAGCACGCTCGTATTGCTGCGTCCAGTCGCCGACGTCTTAATTCGTAAGCTTCGCCGTGGAAGGGCATCGGACTACAAGGTGCGACGGGAAGGAACATGACGTGGGGTGCCGCAGCAGGGCTCTCTGTTCGCTGGTCATAAAAAAACATATCCAGGTTCTGCGAATTTTTTTTTTCTTGGTTGCTTAACCAATGGACCGAATTGCCGCGGCTGGCCTTGAGTACTGCAGCTTGCTTGGGATTCGTCTGACTTCACAGAATGAAGTTCTCCGGAGCTTGAAATAGATCTGGTACGGTGGCCCCTTGGTGGCGCACACGGTACAAGGAAGGAACATAAAAGGTTACGCCACACCTCCCCCAGAAGCGTCACGCATGAAGGCGATGAGGCGATGAATAATAGCTTAAAAATAAGGACTTAATCGACAAACCTGTGCCAGAAACAAAGGGGAGAAAAATTGGGCACAGAAACAACTATTGCTGGTTGTCTACGAGTTGCGATACCATTCGTCATAAGACTCACGACGCAGCTTACTGAGAGTACAACGACGCAAAACTTAGGTAAACAGGTTATTTTATTAAGGGTTTACGACCCAATTATTCAAGTCCGCGCGACTGCAGCGCAACACTTCAAAATTAAGTGATAATTGTTTCATCTTCTGTCTTTGTGTAGTCGTTTAATGCTCAAGTTGTTTCCCCCACCATCATTGGAGCTTCGTGTGTGTGTCTGTCCTCTCTCTTTGTAATCAGTTGATGCTCAAGTTGTTTCACCACCGTCATTGATTATATACCAAGTATTAACTCAAACCGATAATTGCTTCGTAGCTTGGGCGCAAATGTGAATGCGTGCTTACTGCCGCTCCGTTTATGCGCGGCACGGTTTATCTGCTTCCTAGGACGACGTCTAGGACGACCTCTAGGGTTACCTCTAGGGCGATCTCCAGCACGACCTCTAGGACGACCTCAAGAAGGACTTCCTACAGGACGACGTCAAAGACAACCTCTCGGATGAGCTCAAGGATTGCCTCTCGGACGACATCGAGGGTGGTGTCCGGATACGCGCGGCGGCTGCTTATGCGGACGTCGTGCGTATGCGGAGACGCCGCGCCCCCTCGCGGTTCCACCGTATATGCGCGTCGCGCATACGCATGAGGCGTTCGAAGCCAGATACCGTATCGTCAAAGCAGGGTGAAGTAGCTAAGGAATGCTATTGCATTAAAAAAAACACTGACGATGCTTTTAATACAATTGATGCAAAGGTGCAAGAGAGCTGGACAACAATATCGATAATATTCCCTGGAGAAGGGGAACAAGGGGACAAAGGACAAACACAAATCTCCAAACACAGCTAGGTGACATGGTGCGCGACTAAACAAATCTGCCTAGTTCTTGTATCGAATCAGAGACCTCGGATTTTTCTCGGTCGCATACCAGTCACCTGGCTGTGTTTGGAGATTTGTGTTTGTCCTTTGTCCTAGACGTCGCTCCCCTTCTCCAGGGACTATTATCGTTTTTCTTGTCCAGTTCGCTTACACCATTGCGTAAATTGCATTATCATCATAACCTTAAAATGCAGGTCGATCACCTTTGTTGATGTTAGACTGGTGGTAGCTGTTAAAACCCGTTTGCTCTACTGACATCTAACTCCTGGTTGGCTGAGTTGACAGAGCGCTCCACTGGAAATGGAGAGGTCCCTGGTTTGTATACCAAGACCAGGCTGATTTTTTCGATCGCGCACCAGTCACCTAGCCGTCTTTGGAGATTTATTTTTGTCCTTTGTCCTTCTTTTTCCCCTTCTCCAGGGATTATTATCGACTGAAGATGGCTTGTTGATGCTAAATGCGTCGCGCAGCGTGCAACACTTTCTATACTTCCTGATCAAGGAAAAATCCTTGATCAGCGCTAATCAAAGTTTGAATCATACAAATGGTTCAATGCCTTGCAAGTTTAATGAAAAAAATAAAACGATCGTACACTTCGTGCGTCTTGCATCCGCAAAGGAAACTGAAACCTCAAAAACGCGTCCAAACTGAGCGTTTCTTCGGAACACCATAAAATTCTCTACCTACCTTATGTCTTTATAAAATGAGCCGATTTAGGGGTATTTTATGATTCCCATAATTGTTGTAATTGAACCATATCTTCATTTTCACTAATTAAAAAAACAAATTTGTAAATTGAAGTTAATTGTGTAGCAAATTAGTATGATTTTGCAATCCTCGACGTCAGCCGTGGCAGGTAATTTTTCCGGGAGGATTTTCTTTTTCCCAACAACCCTATATGTTTAGTGATTTTTGAGTCTTCGCTGAAACACTATGTATATACAAAAAGAAACAACGTTCAGAGACACAAACGTCCGACTTTTTTCTGTAGTAAAGAAAATGTTGTTTTTATCACCGTCGTTTAATAAGCGTTTCAGACATTGCAACAATGACTTGAAAATTTTAGAACTTGATCTTCCTCGGTCTTCTAGTAATTGATTCTCAAAGCGCGTGGCGACGAAAGTTATTGTTTCTTTTGTATGGTTGGGAGGCAGTTCATACGCACCCTCCCGAAGAGGAATCGTCGCCGTTACTGCACACTGAGAGTTGCAAGAGTTCGGTAGACGTACATCTTATTGGAGCTATAGTATTCGCGATAACGGCTAATTGTAGCACATCAAAAGCATAAATAAACCGTCGATATGAATAAAAAAACTGAAATAACTAAAAATACACCAAATATCATAACGTGAAACTATCCACCTCTAACATTGAAACAGGAGAATTGGTATTTGTAAAAAACAACACCATGATCAACGCGATCAAATAGAATTTGTACAACTGATTTATAAAGTAGTCTCAAAGATTACGTCAAAACTGAATTTCCAGCAGAGAAAATAAAAATGTACGACAGGTATTAACCTTCAAATAATCAAAACGTTTTAATGCGATGCGATTGAAACAATAAAAAATTAGGACAAAAAGACGCCAGGGAATAAAAAGCATGAGAAAGGTCAAAACCTTTTGTATAGTTTGATTCCAAATGGAAGTGGTTCATCTGTATGTCGTGCAACCGCGGTGTTTGTGCCATTCCCCCTTCTAAAGTTACCCTTAAATGTTGCAAACACAACTGTCATAGCTGGCGTTTGTACTCTTTCACAATGATGACTTTAAAACAGTCATTCGTCTGCATGTTGGTTGCGCGAGTGGAGACCGAGCACGGAAGCGTAAGGTGCACATTTTAATCTTTCGTTATAAGAACTAAGACAAGCATAAAATCTCAATTCACTCGATATTTTCTTGCGTCGGAATGTACAAACGAAAACTGACTGCACCAATAGCGAGAGTGGCTTAAGACTGCCTTCGAATCGACCAGCGGAAAGTGTCAATATTCCATCCCGACAAATCTGCGTTATCGCATACTTGCGCCATCTCTAGGCGGGTTATAGCAGCGTTTCCTCTGAAGCAGAGGTATTTAATGGTTTAATTGTGGTAATAACGTCCCCAAGTAACACTTAAAGCAATTTCTGACGTTTCTAGTTTATCTATAGTATACCGCAATTCCTCAACCACAATGTTAATATACCGCCTTATAAATTGCAGGTGTGTCAGCCAAATACATTTTTTTTTATGCATTGTCATTACGGATAGTATATAAGTAATCAAAGTATACTACTTATTCTCAGGTGAAAAAACGCTTAGTATTTTTTATATAAAGCAGAGCCTTTCCCCGAGATTATTACAGATTTTGTGGCTTCTAAGATATTTTTTACACGCGTAGAAAAAACGTATTTCTGAAGCACCTCTTGCAACTTTCCGACCAACAGTAAAGTTTATAAGATCAAATTTAAAAATAAAGCCAATGCACCATTTAATTCAACTCTAGCACCCAGAACGATCGATAACATATTGAGTAAATTATTTTTTCTCAAAAAGATTTTCTTGAATTCTTAAGACTAATTTGCCCTAGTGCCATCATTCGTCCTCGTTTAACGAACCGTTAAGAATCATTTTCATGTTCTGCGACTGAGATCAATAAACAAAACAACCAAACAAAAACGTAGCTATTTTTATTCAAAGATTTGTCGTGGTTTCAAATGGTTCTTAACATTTTTTTTTAAATTATTTATATGGTTCTACGAGAAAAACTATATTTTAGCGTACGGCATGGGAATATTATGGTGATAATGCTTGTTACGAGGAGGCTGATTGTTCCTATTGATTGGTTGTTTACGTATAAAAAAGTGTCAGTTTAACCAGATATTAAAATATGTGCATTCAATTAATTTCCCCTATCCCCCTGTACGCGAGTCAAAGACTGAATACGTTGAAGCGGGTATTTATAAAGTAAAAAAAATACTACTTGATATTACCTTCCTCGAAGAGAGCTACAGTTAAGTCTTCTACAGAACCAGCTTGTAGTCGGGGGCCCGAAATTATATGTTTGTCGTTCGACAACTCGGGCAATGTCAAAACGTCCTCGGGCGAGTCGTGGGCATCCAAATTTTAAATAGTAAAATATCCGTGTAAACGTACAAATCATGTCTTTTTTTAGACAGGTTTTCGCGGGAAGGGCTCGTTTATTAGAATTTGCCATATCACCAACTTATATTTTTTACCAATTGCCGACAAAGGATCAGACAATTTTGAACCTGCCGATATTCCCGATGTCTTCTTAATATGTTGAAATGAATGGAGTGTAAATTTAACCAAGCTGGCCAGATTATCTTTTAATGCGTGAGCATTAAAACGCTCGCTTCGACGAAAACCCACTGGTTTTAGTCAGTGTGTCCCAGCGAGGTAGAGGGGCTTAGAGCGATAAACTGGTATCCCGTTCACCAAACAAAAATACCCCCCTCCCCCCCCCCCCCGCCCCCCTTTGCTGCCGCCATGTACAATTTTGGGCAGTTTGATATTTTAGACCCATGTTAAGGATAAAGAAAAGGATGCAGGATGACCAAAAGAAACGCGTTTTTCGTGTAAGGCTCGTCAAATTATGAGGCGCTGGAGAAATGCAGCCTTCTGCGTTAAGTCCTTATTTCGAACTCTTTTTGTTCGCCTTCCGCTCATTGAAAAGCATGCGGGAAGGGCCTTAGAACGCACCTGGTATCGCTGCGCCGCAGCGTTCTTCCGCAACATAAAGCTCGTCTGCTTTCCTAGCCGTCCCCATCGCAACGAACGCCGATTGAATGGAAGCACGCACGGTACCGCCGCGTGCGGCCAGCAACAGCTGACGCCATTTCACGAACGCCGTCTGCTATTGGCGACGTGCGCGACCGAAAGCGTCGCTGTGGTCGGCCTTCCACGATTGGCCGAACGCTGACTATGACGTCAGAAAAGGTAATATCATCGACGGAAATAAGAGGAATGAAAGAACTTTAATTTTGACGGTATTGGCAGTGTTCCTTTGAGAGCGCAATGATTTCAAGCTTCCACTGTGCTATTTACAAACACCATCGAACTTGTTGTCTGCAAGGTAATGACGTCACAAGGGGGAACCATAGGAGGGCGCCACCAAATAGCGGCGAGATGTTTTGGTGGCGCCCTCATTCGGTTACCTTTCGTGACGTCATTACCTTGTGAACAACAAGTTCGATGGTGTTTGTAATGGGCATCGTAGAAGCCTGAAATCATAGCGCTCTCAAAGCAACGCTGCCAACACCGCCAAAATTGAAGTTCTTCCATTCCTCTTATTTCCGTCGATGAGGCATCCTTTGCTGACGTCATAGTCAGCATTCGGCCAATTATGGTGGGCCGACCACAGCGACGCTTTCGTTCGCTCACATCGCAAATACTTCGTTTCACCTTATGTTGTACCGCAGCGAAGGCTAGAAGCGCGAGCTCATAGCGTTGGCAGCCGCTCTTAAGTCACGAGAGCTTGTGCCGCCGAGATGTTCCCCAGAGCAAGGAGCTCGCGCTTGTAGCCTTTCCTGCGGTACATCATAAGGTGAAACAGAGTATTCGCGACTCCAGCGACCTATAGGGGACGCCACTATCGGGCAAATATGGCGGTCGAATCCAGGTCGTGCCGTGCCACGTGCCAGCTGAACACACAACGCTGGGGCACCAGCAAGTAAGCATTGTACTCAAAATGGGTTCCGCCACGTTTTATCTTCCACGTTTCGAACCTGCGGCGATGTGTTGGGGTAAGCGAACTTCCAGAGGCTCGACTTTCTTCGAGGAAACGAGGAAAGGACTGCCCGCTGTCCTTCCACGGTGCTGATGAACGTTGATAAACGCAGAATGTGTGGCTCACGCGGTTCCATAGGTCGAGTGCAGAGCAACCTGGGTCACAAGGCGATGCTAGGGTCGCGACACAGTCACCAGTAGAACTGTTCTGCCGCGCAAACCACCGACAACATGTAAACACGGAAGCCAGAAAAGACGAGCAGAAATCGCGAAGGGACCTGTTCCGGCCTGTTCAGTGTTTTCCCGCTAGGTGCCGTTTGTTTTGCTGGAGTCGCGAATAGCCAAAGCCGAGCGCGGTGTGTTAGATCGACCGTCTTCGCCGGTGCGCCGCTGGCAAAGACGACGAAGCTGAGACACGCCGACGGCCATTGAGCAAGCAACAGCACCGCGGGACGACTGCAATGGCGGCATTTATTGGGATCAAAGGCGCCAAATAAGCAAGAACAATTTTTATTTGAAGAATCATAACACGCGATATCCAAGTTGGGGACCACATACCTTTGCTGGGTCTTTCCTGTGAACTTTTTACAGAGACACGGGGTGCCGCATTCAGAAAACAGCTCCTTTTGCAAAATATGGGGGCCCTGAAAAGGGCCGTTTAGACCGCTACCAGAACCTATAACTGACGTAACGAGCACTTGACAAGCGGTTGGCGCATAAGTCGTCTTTATGCATGCAGGCGGGCGACGGGCTCAGCGAAGCGGATCACTCGAAGTCACCGTGGCCGTCAGAATCCTGGTCCTTCGCACTATAGGGAAGTTCCCTGTCTGCGTCGGGGCTGTAGATTTTGGCGGCCGCGGCGACGAACGACTGGAATCTATCAGTGTCTCCGCGCGACTTCTCTCTCCTCCAAAACATGCACTTTGCAAGGTGAGCAGTGAAATGGTGGATCTCGCGCCGTCCAGATGGAAGAGAGTTTTGTAGCGTTAGCTACACTAGCCGAGGTTGAGTAGTTTCGCGTGGCCCTCATAATGAGCCGTGCTCATTATGCGAGCCGTGCTCATTATGCGGAGCGCGCGGCGGTGGCGGCGGAGCTCCGCATAATGAGCACGGCTCGCATATTGAGCACGGCTATTATGAGACCCACGCGAAACCGCCGCCGCGCGCTCCCGCCTCGCCCCAGAGCCGTGTATGTAGAGAGTTTGGTCAATGGGAGGCGCGGGCAGAGCCGGGGCGTGCGGCAGACTCGGAAAGAGGGCTTTGCATGCTCTCTTGACCAACCAGAAGCCGAAAAGAATCCCCTAGCGGTGGTAGCGAGAAACAGTTCTGCTCGAAGGTATATGTTCGTATATGGTCTTAATAAGCGCGTGAGAGTGAAGTGTAGTAACTCTTTGTGATTGAAAATACACTCTAAAAAAAATGGAGGAAAAACGTAGCAACGGCGCGTCTTCCTCCATTCTACTGACGCGCCCCCAAGCGGACACGAGAAGGAGGGAGGAACGAGACATTTTCCTCCTTCTCCAGGCAGACTGGAGAAAGCTTTCGCCCTCCCGACTCAACTTCTTTCGGTTTCGTTTTCGAGCAGGTCGCGCACGTTGTTTAATAAATGCTGTTGAGTTGATTGAGCTTCAGCGGCTGCGAAGGCCGCCTGTAATTCCGTCTTCTAGTCCAAACGTGCAGAGCATTTCGGTTGCATTGACGTTTTATCACTAATTTTATGAAACGAGCAAACGAAGCCGATAGAAACGGCGAAGTTCCGGGGCAGTGCCAGCAGCGCCACGTACACTGGGAAAGATGGCCGTCTCCGAATTGCGGGGCTCATGCGGAACTACAGTAGCGAAACCACGCGGAACTGTGTCGACGTTCTCGACGTTATGGAATCGCAGGAACTGCGTCCAAGACAGGCAGGTTTTGCTGCCGGCTGCCTGGGCGCCTTTCTTGCTGAGTTCGGTTCTGTTTTCCGATGCCGAGTGCGACCGGCGTTCAACGTGGTTCTGTATTTGTGCGTGTCAGCAACATAGCAGCAACATCGTGATGGCAGTGTTGTGGGTTGTGAACAGAAGACTGGAATTATCATCGATGTGACCGTGTGTTCGCGTATCAGTGGTGTAACAACAAGATGAGATGACGTAAACTGTCGGGCATTGATGCCGCTGGTCGGGCCGTCATCGGACGGGGTGGGGTGTCGCAGGTTGACATTCCGCTTTACATTAAAAAGTTTAATACCACTTGAGGGGTTAGGTGCAATCGATCGACGTGCGGATAGTCATGTTGGAACGCTGGTCTGAACAGTAAGCTCCTATCGTACAGTGGCCAATGTGACTGTCGGTTGTCTCGTGCCCGAGAGCGATTGCGCTCTGGGGAAAGGACTGAACAGCACGAAATCATGACGGAAAGTAGGTATATTTACAGTGTGGAATTTTAGCATGAAAAAAGAATAGTAGGTAAAATCGAAAAAAAAAAAGCTACCCTTTATTTCGCTGTTTAATTATACGGTCCCTGGAGAAACTGCCCTCAAAGTGGCGCGCTGGGATGCTCGCAAGAAGTTTTTGAGCTCGCCACGGCGTAGCTCCGTACACTTAACACCTGCCGCAAGTCGCGGCTTTGACTGCATTCAAGTTGATCGAAAAGCGATCTCAGCCCGTGAAGCATCACTTCCAGCTGAGTGAATATCCGCTCTACAGAGATTAATTCAAGACGGCAATTGCAGCCTTGCGCGAACAGCACAAATAGAAAAACAAACACTACAATAGAAATAGAGGCTACGACGTGCCGCGCGGGGAAACAAACTCATGGCTTCGAACCGCATTGGAGCGGCTTGATTTATTGGATTTCAAATATTTACGGCATGATCGAGCGTTCGCTTTTTAATAAGAGATTCATCCCTTGAGTCATTCAAAATACTGTCAAAGGTATGACATTGCTAGAAAAAAAATCAACATGCTGGGAATATTTTTTATTGCTTATTCAGTCACCGAAAAATTCCGTACGTTCAAAACGACCAGTATAAAAGACGGAAAAGCAGAGCTCGGGTGTAGCGTTCGGGTTAGTGTGCCGTTGAATTGATGTTTGTATGTGCAGTGTATGTGCTCAGTGTATGTTCACGTGGTACTTGTAGTATGTGTAATGTGAGTAAAGGAGAGGTTCCCGAAGATCCGTAAGCGCAATGGTGGGCTGAAGAAATAAAAATATTTTTTTGTAGAACATGAATTGGGCAGTACCTAGCGCCACCTAGCCTAGCTACTTGCAATTACTCTGCTTGACCCTGCCATCTAGTGGCAAGCGATTTAACCTTTCACGCTACGCGATAAACAGTGGCTTCGAGTTAGTTCTTTTGAGAGCGGCTTTTGGTTTTGCGGATTGGGTTTGCCTTTCCTCCGTGATGTGCGGTTGACGAAGTAATAGTGACTCGAGGGACACCAAAGGTACGACGTAAAGTGCGCGAAGTAACTGGGTATCGGTTGTCTCCGTTTAACATCGCAGTTCTGTCGACGAGAGGACTGAGTAACTGCTTTCGAAACGCAAGTTTCTGTACCTGTGGGGGGAATCTGGCTTGGGAAATAAACACAGTTCGCGGAAAGCTCGTGTTACGCTTTTATTTGCTGCTCCTCTCGTCCCGTACAAGAGACGTAGCGTCCTCGTAAAGCCTTATTGAGCTCGACTTGCTCGATTCTGGGCCGCCATAATGAGATACAGGCGACGGAGGAACTTTGCTCCCCTGCTTCAGGGACGAAAGTTCCTCTCTTTCTGAAGGAACATAGGTTACAAGACCGTCCCTCCCCTAAGAGAGGACTATCGATACCCTTTTTTCTAAGAGTGTAGGGTGCACGTGTTGTTTTGATAATGATCATGCAGAAAGATTAAGAAACGAATGCGCCGCTCAACTCCGTTTTGCTCGGACAGAGTGTGACCGCTCGGATGGCAGATTCCCGGCCCTCGGCGCTTGGCGTAAGGATTATGTCGATCGTTCCGCTAGTCGCACTCTTCCATCATCATTTTGGATGAGCGTGATTGAAACATCACATGTACCATATTTTCAGTCACCGAGAGTTACTCCAATGCAGTTATCAGGTTTGTTTCTCGCGACCACCGCCAGGGTATTATTTCCGGCTTCTGGTCGGTCACATTCAAATTTCTAAAGACGCCCTGGAACACGCCCAGCCGGCTTTCGGCCTATGGCGCCTCCTCATTTGTCTCCTATATACTTCCCAACGAATGGCTAAACTCTCTACATATACGGCTCTGCCTCGCCCGTCTCGCCGGGCTGCGCATTCCAGAGGAGTGACGTCATAGCCACGGCAGACGCACTGGCGCCGCCGCGTACCCAGCTGTGCGCCTTCGTTGCGCAGTAGCCAAGTCTGACGCTGCACCGGAGCCGCTTGATAGCGCCTCTCATTTTGTGCGCATAAGCTCACGCTACGTATATCGAGGCATGGCCGAGCTAAGCCACCGCCATTTTTTTTTTTGACGTGGGCCCAGGTGCCCTCCCCCGTATTGGTTTAAGCACCAGTGTTCGGGTCGACAAAACGAAGTGCAGCTTGTGGATGACGGTGAGGTGCGTGAAGCGAGCGTCATCTGCAAGCTTGCGATATTCAGCCCAACAGTCGGTGATTATTCTTTTTCCACGGCGGACTCACTCGGTTATTAGCCCTTGCAGGGTTTTAGCGTCATGGGTCTTCACGTGAACAAGAAAACAGCACCCGCTGCCACGCTCCACACCGCCGAAAACCTACTGGCCAGGCCTTAAATACCCGCGATGGTACTTTCGCCACGCGAACATACTCTCGTCTAGTTCTACAGCCACGCCATCGCCACCAATCATCTCTAAACGCGTAAAGACAGCATTTACCACAACCTCCCGGCAAAGGCTCGTCCAATCAGTTATTGCCTTACTTGCGACATCAGTTTCCTGCTGAATGACGGCGCACGGTAGGTTCTGGCACCAGAGGTAGATGATTTTCATGAGTTGGGGAAGCGTCAGGTGCGATCCCTCGAAAAAGGAACCGCTCCGTACCGAGACTCGCCCCGGCACTGAACCTTGATCGGCTTCCCCTTGGGCACCTCTCGAGTCATCCACACACCGCACTTCCACGAGTAACCATCCGCAGATCTAGCGCGGGCTTGCAGCGTCATCGCAGCTTCGCGCTCTGGGCGCGCACGAGAACCCAGGAGCAGGCCCATGCCCTGAAGCAAGTTAATTGCTTCAAGAGGGTCTTTCATGGTGTCATGAAGACGGCACAAGTTAAACACCATGGCACTGTGATGCTCGCCTCTGGAAGAATAAAGCGCCGAGGGGGCTAAACAAGGAGAACTGCGTGCTTCTTTGCATTTAATATTTTTATTTGATCCACCATTTTATACCTCGTGACACCATCCTAACAAACTCATTGGTTAATCGGTCGGACCACACCATAGCGTGACAAAACAAACGCCAATCGTATGACCACAACGGTTGCCTGGTCAGCATCGTTACAAAGAAGCGAACAGTCGGACCCAACAACAAAATGAAGTAACAAAGTGAATAAAAAAAAAAGAAGGAAGCCGTTCTCGGGCGGCGTGCTCTTTGATGAGAGGTGTTGCTCGCAATGTTCCTTGTTTGTTTTCTTTTAGAGCGCAGCTCTTAGGCGCCCGTTTCCGGCTTGAGCGGCGTCGCCGTCGGCGTCGGCGTAACCGCGCGGTGCATTATGGGAAATATCCCATAATGCACCGCGCGAGCCCCCCCCCCCCCCCCCCCGGGGTCACTTGACCTCGGGGGGAGGGAAGGAGGGGGAGGGGGGTAACGTGACCCCTCAGGTCACGTGACCTTGGGGGAGGAGGGGGAGGGGGGTCACGTGACCTGGGGGGAGGAGGGGGAGGTCACGTGACCTGGAGGAGGAGGGGGAGGGGGGTCACGTGACGCCCCAGATCACGTGACCCCCCTCCCCCCGAGGTCACGTGACCCCCCCCCCCGGAGGAGATTGAAGAATGAGGGGAGGAGGAGGAGGAGGGGTATACCCTCCCCTGATTACCCTTCCCTCCTCCTCCTCAAGAGCTGCGCTCCAATTCGGCGTTACAGGGAGGTGTAAACGGCTTTCATTTTTTTGTTTCTTTACCGTAGAGGATGCCAGGACCCTTATTTGAAGCTGATTTGCTAATTCAATAACAAACAACGCGTTGGAACGAAGGAGGGAGGGAGTCTTGGCGTCGGAATTTGACGTAGTTTAAAGAACATATACCGTACTGCGAGACCGTTATAGACCAACACGCGGCCCTGACGTCACGCAGTTGCGGAGGCGCTGTCGTCGGCACTGTGCATGCGCATAAGCTTCACTTCACGCGAATCCGGTTTCTGCGCACGCGCAGTGCCCACACCTGGTGTGGGCAAACGCGGGCTTGTTTGTAAACAGCGTGTCGGTCTATACTCCGCACTCGGCGAGGCCTCATGACGCGCCGACGACCGTTAGGCTATTTTTTTTTGTTTCCTTAGATTTTTTTTATCGCGACGGCTACTCCACCGTTCCTCAGAGTTTCCAGCGGACGTCCCGCAGTTTTTAATAATTATTATTTTTGACGTTTGAAGGGAACTCTTCCTATGCTGCTTCGTTCCTGACGCCATAAACATATTCTTTCCTTTTAGATTATAGGCGCACAAAATCGAAACTGACTAGGGCCTGAGTACCAGCACCCATATGTTGGCCGAGACTATATTACTCAGGTCCTAGTCCGTGTGGATTTTTCGCGACTACAAGCTAAAAAGAAAGAATGGCACACACACACATCACACGCGCACGCACTCAAAGTTGGTCGAGAAGCCCAGTGTCTCCGACGTGTTTTTGTAGCGCTTTCAAAACAATACACTGATACAGACAAGTGTTCTCCGGCCCAGGATTTTGGTGACATTAAATCGTCTATGGTCCAGCAGTTGCAGCGTTCTTCTCATGTCTTCTCGTTGGGTGCTGTATTTCACGCATGCACACAAAAGATGCTAATAACAAAGCTAAATAATTGAACTAATTAATTATTGGACTAATGTTATTGGACTAATTGTATCCACAAACAAATCCGACCTTGAACTAAACTTTTTATTTTTTTATACGTGGCGCTAACTTTTCCCGCCCATATTTTTATGGCGTCAGGAACGGAGCAGCATAGGAAGAGTGCCCTTCAAACGACAATAATAATAATTATTAAAAACTGCCGGGCCTCCGCTGGAATCTCTGAGGCACGGTGGAGTAGCCGTCGCGATAAAAAATCTATGGAAACAAAATAAATAGCCTAATGGTCGTCGGCGGCGTCATGAGGCCTCGCCGAGTGCGGAGTATAACGGTCTTGCAGTACGGTATATATCAGGGGTCTCAAACACGCGGCATGCGGGCCGCATGCGGCCAACGACTCGCTGAGACGCGGCCCGCAGGCAACTGGCTACGGGTCTCGGTTCCGATGTCTCGAGCGCTAGAAATGATATGCGCCATCGTGATCTCATCTCGCCTATCCATTTTCACTCAAAAAGGCGCTCCGCTCTTTTAACGTATTCACATAGTTTTTACTTGTCTGCGTTCATTTGCCCTTTGTTACGCTTTAGCTTTTGCTTCCCAGCTATTTGTAACCTCCAACAATTTCGCTACTAGGCTGCAAGCGCGAGCGCTTTGTTAAAGGATGCATCTCGGCTGCGCGAACTCTCGATCAGGAGGAGCAATTAACTGCCCAAGATAAAGCTACAAGCTCAAAATTCTCGCCTTGAAAAAAAAAGACAAGAACAAAAACATTATAAAAGACAAGTATGGGTGTTGTAATAGAAATCGTTGGGAAAGCAAGAATTGTCAAATAGCTGATCGTTTTTTAGAGACATGTTGAGCTTGGTTAATTCCTGAATGAATTGAGCAACGGGAACGACAGTGCATTTGCTTCCTTGTTCTATTAAGAATGCAAGCACGTTGGCGGGATGGGCTCATTTTAATTCTGGTGATCACATCAGGCCAGGGCCCGAAGTAGTCATATAAACAAATCCAATCTAAAGATGTCACTGAGAAAACTGAGTTTACAAAAAACATAAAACACAAGGTCTCTATTTTTTTTTTTTTTTCAGGGGACTTAGGACAAGAAGCTGCTGGGTAGCAGCTTGACGAAGGTCCCACCCCCGCGTTCTCTTTGGAATCTTTTAACCCTCCCCCCTCCCCCCACCTCAAATGAGCTTGAGACCCCTGGTATATATTGTGCATTCTTGCTTTTCTTTTCTTTTAGACTACGTCAAATTCTGACGCCATGACTCCCTCCCTCCTTCATCCCAACGCGTTGTTTGTTGTTGAATTAACAAATAAGCTTCAAATAAGGGTCGTGGCATCCTCTAGGGTAAAGAAACAAAAAAGAAAACAAACAAGGAACATTGCGAGCAACACCTCTCATCAAAGAACACGTCGCTCGAGAAGGCCTTCCTTCTTTTTTTAAAATTTTTATTCACTTTGTTACTTCATTTTGTTGTTGGGTCCGACTGCTCTCTTCTTTGTAACGATGCCGACCGGAACAACCGTTCTGGTCATACGATTGGTGTTTGTTTTGTCACGCGATGGTGTGGTCCGACCGATTAACCAATGGGCGCGTTCAGTAGCGCCCCCGGAGTCAAGGTGTCGCTGACTCCTTCCACTGGACGGCCAAACGTCACTTCCGGTGCTCGTAACTCCGGGGCTTCGGAGTCAAGCTCCGAAGCACCGAGTCCGGAGACGGTGCACGTGGAGCAACGTTACTAGATTACCTCAGTTGTTGAACTCCCTCGGAGGGGGGTACCCCCCTCACTCACTTCAATCCGCCTGCCGTCGTTCGAAGCGCCATCTATATTTTCATTTCATAACTGTGCGTTCCAAAGAGCACAGCTGAAGCGCCAAATGGCGATCACAACGCCGCCATTTCTCCCGCAGCGGTCACTCGAGGAACTGCACATGACATGTATTTTGGCTTATATCGGCCACTTCGGAGCCGAAACAGATACGATGGAAAGGGTTACAGGGGTGCCACCCCCGTCTCCCCAGCGGACGCGCCGCGACATATCACCGAAGTCAACGTTACTAAAACCCTCAGTTGGGAAACTCACCCCTGAAACCTGGGCCGCTGGCGTCCACCTAGACCGAGCTAAATACGATAACAGCGCTACCCTTTAGAGACGAGTCGAAACATGAAAGTTGCTTTACATAGCTACTGTGAGATGGCCCTGCGAGATGGCGCCTTTAACCGTCGTCGCGATGGTGCGGTACGGTACGTACGTGTTCTGAGCCTCTCTTCGACGGGTGTGAGATAAGTGCCATTTCGTGTTTTCTTCTTCGGTAAATTAGTTTTAGAGTGCATGGGATAGTTGCCGTAAAGTTAGTTAACGCTAGATTAAGTAGCTAGCCTAGTTTAAGCGGCTTGGGCCGCAGGCAGCCACCAGTAAGGTAGGCTAGAGTGGGCATTGTTTTTTCGATTTTTGGCGGGCTTTTTTTTTTTTCGGTTGATACAGTTTTTTTTGTGAATTGGTCCTAAAGTGCATGGAGTAGTTTCTGTAACGCTAGGTAGCCGCTAGCGTTGGTAGCTAGGCTGGTTTAGCCCACTGTAATTTAGGCTAGAGTGGCCTTTGGTTTTGATTTGTTTTTGACTTTTGGCGGGATTTTGTTTTCGGTAGATATGTTTTTGTAAGCTGGTTCTAGGGTGCAAGGAGTAGTTTCCGTAGCGCCAGGCAGCGGCTAGAGTAGGAAGATATTCTAGCTTAGGCCAGTGGCGGGCTTTTTAATAGTTAGCTGGACGAGCGTGTGTTTTTGGTTGGATTTTGGCGGGCTTTCTTGTAGACACAGTGTTCCCTGTTACATAGGCGCGATGGGTCGGCCTAGGGAGCAGGAAAGGGCAGTGGATGATTTAGTGTCATGTGGTGAGTGCGGACGGTGGGTCCACTTAGACGAGACGGAGTTCGAGAGCCTAGCTGAGGCGGAGGAGGGTAGTTTGGTTTGCCGAATCTGTGAGAGGTTCGAGGTGAGACTGAAGTTGATGGAAGGGAGGTGCGAGGCTAGGGTCGAGGAGCTTCGGCGGGAGCTTAAAGCATAGCGAGAACAGCGGGTGGTGCTTAAGGCTAAAGTTGAGGAGCTTATCAAGAGGGAGGAATCTCAGGTCGCTTTGCAGGAGCTTACTAGGGAATGGGAAGGAAGGGTAACGAGTGTGGAGGGTCCCCTATTGGAAAAAAACGTACAAGAAACGTACCTGCTGCTTGTACTGTTCTGGTATGGAGCCACCATAATTTCTTGTTATTATGGATGCAGCTAGTTTGGTTTGGCGTTCTGCATAACTGGAGATACCGGCACCAGTATGGCTCCGCGTCTGTCTATACTGGCAGCCAGTTTGCTTGCCGATATAATTTGGTGCGTCTGGTATGATATTGCGTCCGATGACGTAGGCGACCGCCATCTTTCCAACACAACGTTTATACCTCAAGACCACCAGTATCACCAAATCATACATGCAGAAAGGCGACCGCCACCTTCCATCGAAACGTCCATCATTTACCACCGGTATCGTTACATATACCATACATGTCGAAACGGAACATAGACCGACGTTGAGCTCACACGAATTCCTCGGTCAACTCTTCACGGCGACGTCTTGGGGCGACTGTCTCGAATAATGTGTACCACAAGTATTCGACAGCCGCACCACCCTATTGAAAATCGCTCTGATGGGACTTCAGGATTTTTTTAAAGGGTGTGAAGGGGACTTCAGGAATTTCTGAGATGTTTGAAGAGGGCACCAATATTTCCTGGTGGGTTCGCTAGCCCCGTCAGAGGTTCTCCTGGATTGTCTGAAGTGCCCTTTACAATGCCTTGAAATGTCTGAAAGCCTGTCAAGAACTTTTCTAATGGGGTCGTGAAAACCTTCAGGCTTCTTGAGATGCCTGTGCGCAACGGCTTAGGTGGAAAAAACACATTTCGGAGAATTAGAACATAGCTGCTTATTGTACGCGACGGGGAAAAATAAGTACTGTAAACGACTTAATTTCGCGGGCTCAAGTTTTCGCGAATCGGGCCGAAGCTGAGAATTTGAAATTATTCGCGGGTTCTAATTTTCGCGAATTGAGTGTGGCTTCCGTAGCGTTCACATATTGCCCGAATTGTTCGCGGGACGTATTTTTCGCGAAATGTAAGCGATTCGCAATATTCGCGAAAATTAGGTCCTCGTGAAAATTTAGTCGTTTACAGTATTTGAAGAATGCCGATCGTATGTGTGTACGGTTCTATTTTTATTACTGCTCTTCTATCAAATGCGACTGGGCTCCTGGACCTGTCTGTCACTGCCCGGCTGTTCGGTCGCCAAGGAGGCCACTGAGGGCGACCGCCCCATGTGGAGAATTGACGAGGCGCCGGCCGAGTAGTGTTGGCCGAGCGACGTTTTGAGGCGAGTGGAGTCAACAGCGGTGAACTGATGTAGCACGAGTAACTTTGAAAAGTCTAATCAGACCGCCCGGTAAGGCGGCGCAAAATGCCCTAACAGCGCTTGCAGGTTTCCTTGTCGAGACCGGGCTGGCCGGCGAGATCTAGGCTGCAACGGTCGCGAGCTGTCGGGAAATGCTAGCAGACGATCGGCCACGGAGTTGCGGGGAAAGCTCACCCCACTAGAAAGGCCTGGCCTGGCGCTGCGACCCGCGCGCCGGAAACTTACCTCCTTTCCCTCCTCCGGGGAAACACGCTCAGACCCCGCCCCGGTCACGTGATGGGGAACGCGCAGCTTGCATAGACCCGAGCAAGAGATGCTCCGCATCTAAAAACAAGCCAAACAGCGCCTCTCCCCGCCCGGCGATGGGGAGAGGGTGCAGGGCTGCCCAACAACCAGCGGCCGGCGAGAGAGGGTGGTGTGAGGAAGCCAGGATGCCGCTATAGCCATTTTGTTTCTACTCGTGGGCGGTTTGGTTCTTACCGCTGTGGATATCTGGAACGGACCTGCTTCCTCCAGAAAGGTGAGCATGGCTTTGAGAGCTCTCCCCTTGATCTGTTTTGATCCGTGCAGTTGCTTCCTTGGTTACGCAGGTGAACTCCAGTTCGGCGTTGGCCGCCTTCAGCACCGCTCGAGCGCCATCGTGTTAAGCTCATTCAAGGAGATGGTGGCCGGTGTCGGCTTACTCGCTGCAAAGCCTGGCAGGCGGGGTCAGCGTCCCACCGCATGTTGTGCTTGCGCACCGGGATTATGGCAAAGTGGGTCCTGAGACGGTGGATGACGGCCGCTGTCCGGACTTGTTCCTTGCGCCTCTTCGTCCGTTCGACCTCAGAAGCATCCAGCGAGCGAAAAATACGCCGAAGACGCCGGCGCGACGTCATCATGGACGAAACCGTGACTGTGCTCAGGATTTCGCACCGGCGGAGAGTGCTGCTTGCGAGTTCGCGGTTTTCGCTAAACGTGCTTAACTGTGTATGTGTCCGTGAGGTGCACTTGCTCGGTTTTATTAGCTGAACTACCGTACATCAGGAATATACCCAGCGGCATTGTGACTCGTGAGTACTTTGTAAGATATTTTTCTTTGTGATAAAGAAGTCAGTTGTCCCTATTTGATATCTCTTTCGTCTACCGCTCCTTGCGCCGGGTTTGAACAAACGTTGCTTTTTATCGCCTTTTTGAGTTATAATATGCATGTAAAACTAAATGTCTGCAATAAATTTTCAAGAATGTTGAACTGCATTTTTGTGTATGGTTCACAGTCATTTGGGCGTCTAAAGGGTTGACGGGTTGAAGGGCTGTGGTGCTAAAGGGGTTTTCTATGGGGTATCCCTGAAGGGTTTTTCTGTAGGGTATTTTTGAAGGGTTTTGAAGGTCTGTGCGGTCCCATAATCCTTCAAGGCTGACGGGCCCTTTAGAAATATTTTCAATAGGGCAGCCGTACCGCATAGCGAAGCCAACGTGCACGGCAAGAAACCGATCGTGACACCAAGCCGAGGATACCGCGTCACCGGTCGACAGCGGCAAACGGCCCGTTGCTCGTACCCTGACTCGTACACGGCCAACTCGGCGCCTTTTCGTGGCTCCTCTCGTCGCAACCAGCTACAAGTCTACGATTCCGCAACCGAAGCCGGCGTCGGCTAAAAGCGAAACGAAAAGCGGCCGCCCAGTGACTTCCGCTTCCGCTGCTCGGCTTCCCCACTTCCCGTCGCCGCGGAGAAGATGGCGGAGGTGTAGCTGCGTGGGGGACGTCGGCTCGTTGTACGTTGTACGGAACAGATGTTTGGCGGTCCGTTTCTGCTGCGACTCTGGTTCTCAACTCGACGGCGCCTCTCATAGTTCACCCAGGTGTGGTCAGCCTGGGTCAGCGCGGCTTTCCTCGTCCGATCCCCGGACCGTCGACGACTTCGAAGTTCGTCCGGTAGGCCTAGGATCCGAAGGTGTCAGTCTCTCCGTGAAGCGGTAAGCGAATCTCGTCCCCTTTCTGTTCTACTTTTAAATTGAGTTAGGTGCGCTTCAGTGTAAGCATGCGTGCCAAGTGTTCCTGACAATTTTGAGCTAGAATAATTGTGCTTCATCACGGTTTGTCATTTACCGAAAATGTAAATCGAGCCGATGAACGAGGAGCCATGCTTGAAAACGATGTAGTACGATGTTAACTTCTCAGCACGCATGCTGCGAGCCTGAGACATCAGTGTTGGACCGTGTGTAATTACACGAACGCGTGTAGTAATAATAATTACACGAACGCGTGCCGGTACCACGACCTATGCCGGTACGAAACACATCCAAGTCGAAACGGGCAGCGGGTGGGGGTAACTTTATTTTTTTTTTATCTCGAGTTCCGTCGGACGTAACTTTTCACATTGGGTTATGTCGGATGTAACTTGAAACCTTGGGGTAAAGATACGTCGGACGTAACTTTAAGTTTGATTTAGTGTTTCGTGGGACGTACCGTATTTACTCGAAAATAGATAGACCCGTATTTATTGAACCCACCGAGAATAATAAAAAAAAATTCAAATATAGGTCGACCTTTTTTTATTTTTAAGAACAGGGGAAAGGTTGGGCAAAAGAAAGAAATAAACAAACCTTTATTTACAGCACTCTCAGCTAAATCTCGGGGCGATGCCAAAAACTTAATCACCGTCAGAACTTCCGGACATGTCATCGTCGTCTGAAGCTTCGTCAGCTCGGTAGACATCCTCGCAGATTCGCAACAATACCTCACTGACACCGTTGTAAAATGACGACAAGAAGAAACGAAAGAAGGTAGAGACGGGCGAAGCGACGTAAGACAAAATACGAAGACGCAAGCAACGCCCCGGGCCGCGAGGCGAGTCGCCATGAGCAGCGAGCCGAGCCGTCTCAAGGAACAAACAAAAGTAGCCTTTTTATTTTTTTCGTGCGCGTTTGCGAGGATGGAGGGCAAAGTGCATGGCGCATCGCGTTCCTCCGGTTCCTCTCCCCCCTCTTCCCCGTTGTCTAGCGAGGGGAACGCTACAGGCGCGATGGCGAAACCCGACGCCCGAGGGCTACCGCGAGCAGGCCTTCGGCTTCTGCTGTTTGGGTT